>LOEQ01011149.1:16375-29014 GCA_001685075.1 Bramus lutescens
CTCTCTCTCTCTCTCTCTCTCTCTCTCTCTCTCTCTCTCTCTCTTCCCCCACCTTTCCTCTCTCCCTCCCTTCCTGCACTCTCTTTTGTTTGTAACAGGGTCTCATTACATAGCCTGCAACTAACCCTGCAACTCTCCAAGTAGCCTAAGCTGGAGTGTGAGTCTCTTGACGGACTAGGAAGGTGTCACACTGTCCCAATGGCTACCACCTCAATGATAATGAATTCACTAATCAGCACATATGGTCTGCCTTTCTTTTTCATTTCTTTAATTTCTTTTAAAAGCAAGCGCTGCCAATTGAATGAAAGTTGCACATTTCTTTTGTTAAATTTCTGCCTTAATATTTTATTCTGTAATAAATTTTTTGGCTATCAATCTCAGAATATTCATTGACAGTATATGAAAATTTAATTCATTTTTCCCTGCTATCTTGTATCTCAAAGTATTGTTGAGCTTTTTGTTACTTTTATTTATTTATTTATTTATTTTTGATCCTTGGGATACTCCAAACACATGGTTATGCCATTTAAAATAAAATCCATTTTACTTTTTCCTTTCTGATGTAAATCCTTCTCATCTCTTTTACAATGTCTTGCAATAAACTATTCTATAAACCCTAAATATTAGTAGAAGGGAGAGCCCCTTGCTTTGCTGCTAATATTAGCACTAAAGCATTCATATTTCACTGCTGGTGAGTTTTCTAGAGAGGCTGGAGGCTGTTGATCAAGACAGAGCTAAGAACTCTAGAATTACTTTACTCAGCGTTTTGTCGTGACTCAGCGTGGGATGTACTTATTCTAAAAGCTTCGTTTTCATTTTCACAATAAAGAAAAAATATGTATGTCGGTAGATAACCATGACCTAGCAATTATCTCCAAGCCCATACATAATATAGTATAGGTCTTTGCATTGCTGATTTCTAAGATCTCTTCATGGTAATATATTCATTTCATAATACTTAGTGTGAATGCATTTTGAAATCACACCCTGCATCCTAACATCCAAAGACTTTTAAAAACTGTTTTTAAAATTTCCAGCAAATACCTCAGGAAAATTCAGGGAATGAAATACGAATTCCCATTCCTCCCACCTGTCTTCCCATCCACAAAAGTTCATGTGATCCAAAGTCCAGAATATAAGCATTACCTCCTAGAAATGTAACCTAAGTTGTAAGTGAGATGGATTGTTGGTTCCTTAAACAAAATTTTGCCAGTGAAACAGAGGGCTCTATGTTTAACCTCACTTCATTTTAGCACATTAAAAGTTAAAACCGAAAATTTAGTTATTGGGGAACTATAAGTGTATTTAAAAAACATGTAAACCTAATTCCACTTTAAATTTTATGAATTCTAAACACAAATGGAGCAATTTATTTCTAATTAATATGTAGTGTTTGAATCGAGATTAAGTATAACCATAAAATATTAAATTTTAAAGTTTTAGTAGAAAGGAAAATTTAAATATTTCATTCATAGTTTTATAATAAAATTGTTCGCACACTAAAATGGTTATTTGTGTAGATTAAAGTAAATATTAACATTAACCCCATGTACATGATATTTTTTCTGTATCAAAACATTTATAACTACATGCATGACTCATAATTATTGGACAGTGCTGAGCTAGAGATTCATAAGCTTCCAGGCGCCTAGACAAGGGAAATCTTTAGAAATAATTAAATAAAAACTATTTCTATGGCAGTATCATAGCCAGAATAAATTCAAAAAATATATTTTAAAGGTTCTGGTCAAGGACCCTGAACAAATAAGAAGAGAAAATGCTGACTTTCTCATTCAGCCCAGGTGGACCATATCCAGAAGGTTCTCTTTAGGCTTGGGACCCACAGTGAGAGAAAGTACATAGAGCTCAGAGAGAGTAAAGAAAGGAATACTGACTCCTTTGGGCCTTCAGTACTAGCTAATCAATCATGGTGTTTCTAGGCATGAGATAGATAATGCTCCCTGCATTTCTTTTTGATCTATATTAGCTGAAAAATTATCAAACAAATGAAAAAAAAAAGGCTACACTGGATCATGGCAAAAAGGAATCTTGGCCTCGAAACTAATTCCCAGACTTGAGCCAGATTGCAGACCCATAATTCCTTGAATGAAAGGACAGCCAGGTTCCCCTAAGGAAGAACCTTGATAAAATACCTAAGAGTTCTACTGTTCGCTACACTCCCATCTTTCCTCAGAGGGAGGCAAGGCCTTTTACAAAGGTGACTGTACACTGGAGGCAAGGAAACAATCAGACTTCCCAGGGTTTATTAGATTCTGAATTGACGTTGATTCCAAGAGACCCTAAAGAACACTGTGGCCTTCCAGTTACTTACAGAGATCAGGTGACTAATGAAGTTTTGCTGATGCCCCACTCACACTAAGTCCAGTGGATCCCCGAACTCACCCTCTGGTTATTTCCTCAAGTTCCAGAATGTGTAATTGGGACAGATAAACTTAGAAGTCGGCAGATTCTCACAGCGCTTCCCTGACCTGGGCAATGAGGCTGTTAGGACTGGGAAGGCTAAATGGAGGCCTTTAGAGTTGCCTCTGCCGGGGAAGATGGTGAATTAAAAACAGTATTGCATCCTTGGAGGAATTCCAGAAATTAGTGCCACTCTCAAGGACGTGAAAGGTGGGGACCACATCTCCATTTACCTCTTCTATCTGGCCAGTGCCAAAGACAGACAGACCGTTGAGAATGACGCTTGACTATGGAAAACTCAACCAAGTAGTAACTCCAATGCAGCTGCTGTAGCAGATGTAGCTTCCTTACTTGAACAAATTAACACATCTTCTGGTACGTGGTTTGCAGCTATTACTCTAGAAAATGCCCTTTTCTGGGCATCTGTTCATAGAGACCACCAGAAACAATCTGCTTTTAGTTGGCAATATCAGTAGTATAGGTTCACAGTTTTACCTCAAGGATATATTAACACTCCATCCCTGTATCAGAACTTTGTTAGAGGGACCTTGATTGTCTCTTCCACAAAATATCATATTGGCTCACTATATTGAAAAAATTATACTGATTGGACCAAGTGAGCAGGAGGTAGTAATTGCTTTGGACTTGTTGGTAACACATATGTACATCAGAGGATGGGAAATAAATCCAACCAAAATCCAAGGACCTTCTACCTCAGTGAAATTCTTAACTGTCCAATGGTGTGGAACATGCAGTGCTATTCTTTCTAAGGCAAAGAGGAAGCTATTGCGCCTGGCCCATACCACAACCAAAATAAAGCACAGCATTTAGTGGGCCTATTTGGATTCTGGCTACAGCATCTTCTTCACTTGGGTGTGTCATTCCAGGCCATGTACCAAGTGATTCAGAAAGCTGCTAGCTTTGTTCTTCAGCAGGCACAGGTGGCTGTACAGGCTGCTCTACCACTCGGACCATATGATCCAGCTGACCTGATGGTACGTAAGGTGTCAGTGGCAGATAGGATGCTGTTTGGAGTCTTTGGCAGGTCCCTATAGATGGAACACAGAAAAGACCTTTGGAATTTTGGAGCAAGCCTCTACTGTCATCTGCAGACAACTATTCTCAATTTCAGAGACAGTTCTTTACCTGCTATTGGGACTTAGTAGAAACTGAACATGTAACATTGGACCAGCACATGACCTAAGCTGCCCATTCTGAGCTAGGTGTGATCTGACCTACCAAATCATAAAGTAGGATTGCTCACCAGCAGTTGGTCATCGAATGGAAGCAGTATATACCATCAGGCCTGAACAGGTACTGAAGGTATAAGCAAGTTACATGAAGAAGTTGCCCAAATGCCTACGGTTTCTCCTTCCATTACAATCCATGCCATCTGCTGCCAAGCATGCACCAGGTTGCCCTATTATTGGTTTACTATGGAAGAGAAGACTAGGACCTGGTTTATGGAGTTCTGTGTGTTATGCAGGCCCCACCCAGAAGTGGACAGCTGAAGCATTACAATCCCTTTCAGGGATATCCCAGAAAGACATCAGCAAATGTGTATCTTCACAGTGGGCAGAACTTTGGGCACTACACATGGTCATGCATTTTGTTTGGAAGAAGAAATGGCGAGATGTGCAGTTGTTTACTGATTCATGGGCTATAGCTAATGAGGTAGCTGGATGGTCAGGAACTTGGAAAAGGCATGATTGGAAATTTGATGATAAAGACATCTGGGGAAGAAGTGTGTGGATAGATCTCTCCAACGGGGCAAAGGATGTAAAGATACTTGTGCCACATGTAAATGCTCATGACAAGTTGACTTCAGCTGAGGAAGAGTTGAGTAGATAGGATGACTCGTTCTGTGGTCAGTCTCTCTTCCCAGCCATGCCATCCCTGTCATTGCCCAGCAGGCCTATGAACAAAGTGACCATGGTTGAAGAGATGGAGGTTATGAATAGGCTCAACGGCATGGACGTCCACTCACCAAAGCTAACCTGGCTATAGCTGCTGCTGAATGCTCAATCTGCCAACAGCAGAGACTAACATGGGCCCCAGATAGGCACCATTCCCCAGGATGGCCAGCCAGCAATCTGGTGGCAGGTTGACTACATTGAACTACTTTCTCCAGGAAAGGGCAATGGTTTGTCCTTACTGTTGTAGATACTTATTCTGCTTATAGATTTGCTTCTCCTACATATAATGCTTCTGCCAAAACCACCACCTGTGAGCCTGCAGAATGTTTCATCTATCATCGTGGTATTCCACACAGTATCACTTCTGACCGAGGAACTTGCTTTACAGCCAGAGAAGTGTGTTGTGGACCCAAAACAATGGAATCCACTGGTCTTACCATGTTCCCCACCATTCTGAAGCAGCTGACTTGATAGAAAAATGTCTGCCCCTTTGAAGACACAAATACAATGTCAATTATGTGATAGCAGCCTGGAGGGCTGGGGCAGGGAGAGAGAGAAGAGGACATACGCTTTGATTCAGCTTCCTATATATGATATGGATCCTCTCCAAAACAAGGATTCATGGGTCCAAGAATCAAAGGGTAGGAAGGGGGAGTAGTTCCTCTTGCTGTCACCCTAGTGACCCACTGGGAAAAGTTTTGCTTTCTGTTCCCTCCACCTTAAGTTCTTCTGGCTTGGAGATTTGGTCACAGAGGGGGAAACACTCCTACCAGAAGACACAACAAACATTCCATTGAATTGGAAGCTCAGACTTCTCCCTGACCACCTTGGGCTTCTGGTGCCCTTAAGCTAAGAGCTAAGAGGTTAAGAGAAAGGAATAACAGTGTTAGGAGGGGAGATTGAGCCAGATGCCAAAGGGGAAATTGGATTGCTTTTCCACAGTGGAAGTAAGAAAGATTATGTCTGGAGTACAAGGGATCTTTTAGGCCCTAAAAGATCTCCACCTGTGGATCATGACCCATTTGGGGGTCACAAGTCAGATATTTACATTATGATTAATAGTAGTAGCAAAATTAGAGTCTGAAGTAACAATGAAATATTTTTATGGCTGGGGGTCACCACAACATGAGTAACCGTATTAAAGGGTCGCAGCATTAGGAAGGCTGAGAACCACTGCTTAAGGGCATCTCTTGGTGCTACCATGTCCTGTAATTAAAGTCAATGGGAAACTACAAGCTAATCCAGGCAGGATGACAAAGGACACAGACCCTTCAGGAGGGAAGGTATGGGTCACTCCTCCAAAAAAAAGCCAAGACCTGCTGAAGTGCTTGCTGGTGGTAGAGAAATTACAAAATGGGTAGTCGAGGAAAAAAGTTATAAATACCAGCTGAGGTCACATGACCAGGTGCAGAAATGAGGATTATAATTGACATGAGTGTTTTTGTCCTGTTTTGTTAAGAATGTACAAATATTTGCCTTTTCTTTCCTAATTTCTTTATTATGTAATGTAACATCAGTTAAGAGAATATCAGTGATTATCGTATTTAAGTTTGCAATGCTAAAAGAATGTACTTCAAGGGACATTTTTGCCTATTCTAAAATTATAATGCATTTTTAGTTGTATGGGGATGTTTGTTTCATATTAGACGTAATTATGTTCTGCCTATTATTTTTATTTGGAAATTAAACATGATTTAAGGAGATATGATTGTATGACAAGCTGACAAGGGATGGACTTGAATGTATTCTTGGTTGTCAACTTGACTACATCTGGAATTAACTAAAACCCAAGGGACTGGGAACAGTTGTAAGAGATTTCTTAATTAAATCATTTGAAGTAGGAAAACCCACTTTTAATCTGAATCTTTTGAGGTAGGAAGATACACCTTCAATCTGAGCCACGCCTTCTGCTTGTAGTCCATATAAAGGGCATGGGAAAGGAAGCTTGCTGTCTTTGCCTGCTTGCTAGTTCTCTCACTGCAAAGTCCATTCCTTCACTGGCATTAGAGCATAGTTATTTGAGATTCCAGTGTATAATGAAGACAATTAAGACTTCCAACCTTGTGGAATGAACAACAGCTGAATTCTTGGATCTATTGGTAGACAGCCATTGTTGGACTAACTGGACCACAGCCTGTAAGTCATTCTGATAAGCACCCTTTAAACAGATAGCTTCTGTTCTTCTAGATAACCCTGACTAATATAGGCATATCAGATGTTGATGGTGATCCTTGGGCTTCCATAAGCATTATTTTGGTTCTCTTTAGCACTGTAGTTGATATGTGTCCCTTCTTGAAATCCTTCACAATGTCTGTTTAATAGCTACATATGGCTACGCAAAGACTGTCCTACAGGGTAAGCCTCAAGGCAATCAACTAAATGACTTGGGGTTGGGGGTGGAGGTGCAGACATGGTGTGCCTGTTTGTTGCTGGATGTTCTTTTCCCATCACATTTAAAGATTTGTTTTATTTTATGTGTATGTGAGTGTTCCTGAATGTATGTTTATGTAACATGTACATGCAGGTGCCTATAGTGACCAGTGAACTCTTAACTCTTAAGATGCTCTTAACTATGACCATCTTTCTCACGTCTTCTCTGTAAAAGCATGAACCCATCCATGAAGCTTGATAACTTGTACACACACACACACACACACACACACACACAAAGTCATTCTTTTATAACAGCTTTCCACATCTAAGACAGAGATTCAACACAACTGCTGAGAAAATTGTCACAGTCGCTAAAAGATATGGCTGAAAACAAAACAGACAATCTGTTAGTGCAGAATGACCAGCAAACCTCACCATGTTAATCAGTTTGCCTATGCTCCAAAAGTTACCTCCCATGAGGTGTTCCAAAAACTGAGTGGGAAGGAAGTGAATATGTCAACTCTATGAATGTAAGTAGTGTGCCCTAGAAGGGAAGTTTTTATTGCTACCATGAGTAAACATGGGGTAGAATCAAGATAATCCTATCCCTTCTTTCTTTAGCTACATGGAATAATTAAAAAAAATACAGAACAATGATCCCGTAAAATATTCTTGCACACATTTCTCTGCAGCTTCTATTATTTTAGCAATGTCCTCAATGTAAAAATAGGCAAGTTTGGTTTGGTTTGATTTGGTTTTTTATTTTCAACCATCAGTACAGATGCTGAGCCTATACACAGATTTTAAATATTCCTTATTGAGATCGTTTGTCTTGTAATCATAGTGCCAGGGTTTAGACTCTGCTTCTCCTGCTTATGAAGCACATGACCTCAGGCAAATTGCTTTCTTCTATGAGCCTCATATTTCCCTTAAGGACCCAACAGCCCTTCATTTCTTAGGGAAGCATCTAAGTTAAAATATATACAGCTCTTAGCATAGCATCTAGCACACAGACCAGACTGACATGATCCTTGCTATTGTTGCTATTGATGTTGTCAGTGATTATGACCACCACCATTACCATTGACAAAGCAACAGATAGTTATTAAAGAAACAGAGATGCTAAGACAATTGGAAGCAGAAATTTGAAGGAATTCAGCTCTCCATAGGCAAGAAGCAGGTTGATGTACCTGCCAAACATATATCAGGCAGTGCACCCCACTCTTTATTCAACAAAAGGACTCTTGAAACTTGTGATCAGATGACTTGGATGAGTATATTTGAAGTGGCCATTGCATAACTCTGCTAAGGCTAAACTGGGATAAATTATTAGCATGGCCCGTAGCTGTGCTTCATTGTGCAATCAAGAGATGCTGTATGGTTTTACTTTTCATAGGAAAAAAAAAAACTAGAACCAGAAAACATTTGGAATTTTTTTTAGTCCATGGCCAGATCTTACAACATCAGTGATTTAAACCAGGCATTGAATATGAACTCAACTAGGCCTCTAATATTTCTGCCTTGCTTGGTTCCAGCAAACAATGCAGCCCTGGCTGGTGTTGAAAGTGTGCAGCATGCAAAGGCTAAAGGGCCAGCTAGACAACTGGAATCTCACTTTCACAGAGCTACTCTGGCCTCCTGAATGCTTGCATAACTTAGTTCTCAAGTCCTCTACACCATAAGTAAAAAAAAATAAGAATATTAAATTTAATAAGCTTGGAGAGTAAAATCAAAGCCACATTTCCCACCAAAGAAACCAGCTCACAATGATGCAAAGCAGAGAGAAATGTATATTCACCCTGGTTTAAATTTCCAAGAAAATGATAACAGAAGAAAGAATGATGCACATAGCTAAAATACAGCATGTGTTGGGGTCTCCTTTTCAAAAGGCTTGAAGTCCACATGGGTTTCCTAAACCCATCATGACCTATTTTCCTAAACAACTGCATTCTTGAAGCTCCACTTTCCCTGCAGAGGAAACTGCCCTTTCAGGACTCCTCTGCTGCCCTGCTAATCAGTCTTTAAGTGATGCAGTACAGTTACAAACAAGTACCTGAAAAGAATGGGATCAAGGCAGCGCACAGAACTGTCCCGGCAATCTGAGCGCAGGTGTGGGAGACACAAACCAGGTGGCTAAAAGGCTTCTTTGTTTGAGGCTGTCAGTAGGAGAACCTAATTAATCTCATGCCCCATCCCTAAACTCCCTTTTAACTATGTCAAGACATCTCCTCACATCAGGAAGTCTACAATGACATGGCTATGTGCTAAGCTCAGTTAATGTGGTCCGAGGTTTAAACACTTCAGGTTGAAAGTGGATAATTGGTAGTAGTGGATTTTAAAAGCTCACACAGGTGCCTTTGAAAAGAGGTCAAAAGTCAAGTGCATCTCTCCTGAGAGCACTGGTGAGCCCTTCCTAAGGAGATCAAAATTCTTTTACATAAAGCCCCAGGGTCTTGTAAGCACTGTTATTAATTTAGTTCTGTATGTTCCAAATAAGTGGGAAATGATGCCACATGTGTGTAGTACCAGTAACCTGGACATATTTGTTCCAGAGAGGGAGATGTTTAGATAGATTTTCACCTAGCAAGTCTGGATTGCTAATGAAGTAATCCACTTTCTACCAGGCCCGAACTGGGGGGTTCAGGTCAGGGTAATGAACCTTGAACACAGTGGAAAGCCCTAGGGGGAAGGAGCCTAAACGCAGGAATGTGTTGTAAGAGAGTGACCCTGTGGGTGGAGGCAAGGCTGTGAAGCTTTAGCTATGCACAGAAGACAGCCATCAACACGCAGTTAGGTCTCCAAATGTGCTATCAGCTTCATAATGCCTTTTAGGAACATAAATTAGAAGCTTCCACCATCAAAACAAGTGTGTGATATTTTTACAAAGCAGCCAAACAGCCCAACTGTTAACGTCAAAATTCACTTGAAGAGTTTGCTAGAGTACCTCAGAGGCCTCCATGGCCACTTTAACTCCTTATCCCTTCTGTCTGTTAGAAGATAATTGCCTTCAATGTGCCTATTACTCTCTTATTCTTAAAGTGTGTTATTAAAACAGAAGCATACAGTTTTGGAAGTCTACATTTTGACACATTTCTAAAACAAAACTAAACATTTGCACATTTTTATGCTTGCTTATGAAATTTTTCATTAGCATACCAATCAATGACTTTCTAAACAGCATGTGCTCACCAGGATGTCTGTCACAGTCACACAGACGAGGACACAAGAGTGCTGGCAAGGACTGAGGAACGGGGGGACCTGTGCTGCAGTACTAGCTGGAATTTTAAAACGTAGTTCTGTCACTAGGGGCAACAACACAGTCAGAATCCAAAGTGCTGAAGCCAGGGAGGGGCAGGTGTCTTCACACCCACAGCCATGGCAGCGCTGTTTGCAACAGCTGAAGGTTTAAGAAGAAGCCAAGAGTCCAGTGCATGTATGGAAGGTTAAAAAATGTAGCACATATTATAGGATATCATAAACCACACCTATTATAAACAATGGTGTGTTTGGGAGGAAATTCTGACATACTTGAAAGCATCAAGTGAAACAAGTTAGTCACTGAAAGACAAACATGGTGTGATCCCATTTCTATGAGATGTCCAGAGTCATAGAATTCCCAGAGAAGACCGTCTATGAGGACGGTTGCAAGGAACTGTGTGGAAGGGAGAAGGTAGACTTACTGTGTAACCATTTTGGATACAGTCATGTTGTGCAGCATTGTGAACGTATTTACTGGCATTGACTGTGCATTTTACATTGTGTGTGCTTTCCCACAATACCTTTCAGCTAAAACTCCCTCACACAGACGTCAGTGCACTATGGGTTGAGGTCTGAATTAGACATGCTTGCCTGATGGGCTGCGCTCAAGTTCGATGCGCCACTACTAATGGAAAGAAAATGTTTCTTTCAAGATTGCAGGGCTCCAACTGGCTTGAGTAAACAGATAAAAACAGGGTGTAACTTACATTTTCAAATCAGTACACAAATTCTTGGACTCATACTCTCTGTATTTATAATTAGGAAAGAATGTTTGTCACTAAATTTTTAATGAAAATCACAGATTTGTCACAGTCGTTTGCCACAAAATCATGGTTTCACTTAAGAAATGGGGAAAGGAGGGAAAAATCTTTTAGAAATAATACTTTAATTCCAATTTAATGTGGAGCACACATGGTCATAGCATGTAGCATAGCAACATTAATACAGAAAGAGTAACACAATTGTGGCTTAACTGCTGTTAAATTACATGTGCTAATTACAGACAAGAAAGACTTGCCACGGCCTGTTAGGTGAATGTGCAGTTTGCACTCAGCACAAGAGACATGGAACTCAGAGCTAAATGGCCATCTCAGCATGCACACAGTCAAAGCTCGAATCCCAGTACCTTCAGCCTGTGTTAACTCGGGCTGTCCAATTACCAGCCTGCAACATTTGTTCAGAAGACTTCAAAATCCCCTAACTTGCTAACAATAGTTTAAAGATTTGATGGTGTTTAAAGTCTGGAAAATAAATTTAGTCTCTACTCAAAAAGAGATTAGCCTTGAATTCCCTAAGGACTTCGGCGAGGAAGTCGCTTGTCCTCACATGTCACTCACTATCGGAGGATTGCAGAGGTTCATTTCGCTGCACAGAATTCGCAACGGCCTCAGTCCAACCTCACCAACAGGAGACACTTACAGAATCTGATGCCCTCAACTCCCAAACGGTCAGTCTTCCTACCAGTAAAATCCCGATAAGAACTACAGTAACAAAGACAAAGCCGGTAATAGTGATCACCGAAAAGGGTGCAGAGGTGAGCCCAGAGAGCTGCAGTGCCCTGCCTCACTTTTGAGCCTTCCAATCAGTCTCAGGGCTGAAAAGTTCTTAAATAAAACCCCCACACACGTGCTCACGAATACGCACACACACGCTCACAAACACACGTTCATGAACACATACACATGTGCACAATGCACACAACTGTAGGATAATTAAAAAACACAGAAGTTGAGATTCTATGCAGAACTACAGTCTCGCAAGTGAAAGTCCCAGTCCTCATTTGAATATATAGTTGGTTGCAAGTTGCCAATTGCCAATCAAGATCCTAGCAAGCACCTCTTCTTTGTAATGTTGGTCATATTAAGACACATCTGACTTTAAACTGCATGAAGTCAGAGCTTGTTTCTCCCACATCTCAGCATAGGCTAGTTCACATTCAACACTCAGCACAGGTTCTGGATGTATGAAGAACACAACAACAACAACAACAACAAAATTAAGTGGGGGAGGAGAGGAAAAAGAAAACAGGCAACACTGGGAACAAACAGAACTTACTAAGCTGAGGACATTCCCTCTGCGTAACTGAGGGCAGATCCTTCACTCTTGAGAAGACGCCTCCAAAGTCCATTCATTGTTCCTGCTATACGGCTGAAGAAAATGAGGCAAAACCAGATATGCAGTTTAGTAGAAGAGGTCTGGATCAGACACGGCTTCCGAGAGCACACTCCTTTGCAACTCACACTAAAATAATAAATTAGGATCTGTGGCATAAATTGTCACAGAGACTGTAACTCTCCTTCCTCTAAATATAGACCCTGGATTTATAGCCCTTTTAAGGCAGGTCATTTTAGTCAGAGCTGCTCATTTATAAGCTGAACAGCGACAGTGCTGGAAGAAACGGCCAAACAACGTCTTCGTGTGTCAATGGAAACAAGGCTCATCTTAAAGCTCATTGCCCAGGCTACTGGGACAGCTCAGTGAGCAAAGTGATTGCCGTGAGCATAAGGGCATAAGCAAGGAAATGTGTGCTTCATCCCAGCACTGGGGAGACTGGGGCGGGAGTTCCTGGGCTCACAGGATCAGCAGTCTAGCCAAATGGAAAGTCCAGGCACAATGAGAAATTCTATCTCAAATAATAATAATAATAATAATAATAATAATAATAATAATA
>LOEQ01011151.1:0-23838 GCA_001685075.1 Bramus lutescens
AATAATCACAGTACAATCCAGACTCAGAGAGGGTAAGTAACAAGAATGGCTGTAGCAGGGGATGCATGGAGCCCAGATGAAAAGAGGAAATAGACTAGATTTTATGGGTGAACAAGGAATAGCAACAGTAACAATCATGAGATAAATGGAGAGATGGAGGGAGAATATACAGGGAGAGATGACTGGAATAGGAAAACTTTTAAGGTTGATGTGGAAACCTAATGCAGTAGAAACTTTTTGCTAGCTAAGAGGACAACCCTAGTGAGGACTCTAGTAACTAAGAATATGGAGCCTGAACCTGTCATCTTCTCTAGTGACAAATAGCTCCCTGTGGTGGGAAAAGAAAAGAAAGCAAGCCACAAAATATCTGATACACAGTGTGTTGTCTGGAAGATGTACCAGGAAATTGATGGCTGTAATTGGTGTAGTGGCAAACCAAAGACTGGACTAACTTGAGGGCTAAGTGAAAAGAGGCAACCCATGAAAAACACTGCCTGGATGGCAAGGAACGAGAAGTTCAATGGTTCAGAATTTAGAGTAAAACAAAATACAAGTAACAAAAAAGAAAATGATAGTCAATAATGATTCCTAGCTCTACTCTAATAAAATGATAGATTGTTTCCTAGCCTAATTGTCAACAGATGGCCTTCTTCTGAAAATTGATTATGGCAGATGCAAAGAACTTTACTAAAATAGTAGCTGAAGCACTTGGAAGCAAGCAGAAATTTGGGTGAGGGTTTTTTAGAAGCCAGAGGTGTCAAGGACACCAAAAACTCACAGTTTACAGAATCAACTAAGCAGGGATCATAAGGGCTTAGAGAGCCTGACAGAGCAACTATGGAGCTTGCAGTGTCTGAGTTCTATCCTCTCAATGTGTACTGTGGTTGTTTGCTTGGCGTTTTTGTGGGACTGCTAACTGTAAGAGTGTTTCTGACTCTTTTGCTTGTTCTTAGAGCTATTTTTCTTCTCCTGGGTTGTGTAATCATTCATGGATATGAAGGTTTGTGTCTAGTCTTATTGTATCCTGTCATGATGTTTGTTGACATTCCTAGGAGGCCTGATGTCTCTGAAGGGAATTAGAGGAACAGTGGATCTGGGCCAGTGAGAATATTGGGGACTAAGGAGTTTAGACAGGGGTGAGGTTGTAGTCAGACTGTGCTGTATGAGAGAAGAATAAAGAGAATAAACAAAAATAAATGAAAATGCTTTGAATCTAACTTCATAATTTTCACAATCTTTAACAACCAAAATGTTGTTCAAATATCCAAAGTCTCTTCTGATACTCAAGACAAAATATTGTCTTGTGACATTTTAAAATCAATAAAGTAAACTTTTCAGACATAAAATGACACAGGATATATTGTATTTAGAAAGCGAGGAATATGTCTGTCTGTGTTCCAGTCCCGAATTCAGGCAGACATCCCATACTCACGTACAGACCAAACCAGGCAAAGAACAGGTAGGCCAGCGGTTCATAACACTTCTTCATTCATTTAGTTTCCACAGTCATAATCCCCAAACAACTCTCCAGCCATCACCCCTGAGACATATCCCCACCCCACAAGAGCAAGCCAGGCCAGCAAGAAGAACAGGTAGTTGAACTCAGGCAAAGACTCCTTGATAAAGCTGAGTCCACATCAAACATATGAAATTCAGACAGCCTGTGTCCACCCATGGATCTCCTTCACTCTTGGAGTACCTCCCCCAAACATTACCCCCATACCACCTGCCTTCTTGTCACTGTGTCCTAGCCCCCCAAAGAGGTGGAGATGTTTTGTTTGAACAAGACACAGCAGCTGTGAGAAGTCCATGTAGGCCACTTGCACACTGACATGTCCACTCCCAAAGTTCCTAGCTAGATGGAATCTTACCCTTAGAGCACCTTGCTAGGCTTCCTCTCTAGAGCAAGGGATTTTCTTTAATGGTGAAAATCTACTTGAAAGTTTCTGACACCTAATAGTACCCAGAGCTTTTTTCATTACCAAAAAGATTCTTTCATTTCTTTCTGTCCCACTTGTTTAATTTTATATTGTAGACCTGAATCAGTCATCTGTAAAAACTATCCAACAAACTCAATATTTTTAAGAAATCAGCCTCTGCTTTTTAATTTCAACTTACTCAATTTTCAGGTAATGGAGAAAGTAAGAATTGTTCGGGACAAAAATATACTCCAATGACCTCTACCCTAATTTTTCATGGAGTCCATTTCTGACTGAACTCCAATGAATTCCACCTTCACTGTCTGCATTCCTCTCAACACTCCAATCTTTTCAGTCCCATAAGAATGACTGGTGAAGCTCTCTGTATTTGTTTCTAGGGATTTTGCCCTCTCAATCTTAATATCTTCAACAATCCTCCAGAAGTCATCAATTCCAAGTCCTTTGGAGTAACAACATCACTCTGTTGTACCGCATTTTCTTATAACTTCCCTGTTATTTGCTGTGACTTAATTCTAATCAAAAGTATCTCCATGTTTACTTGACTTGATACTGCCAGATCGCAAACCTACCATCATGGGATCTTAGGATAGAAATTCAAGATAATAACTGAAGTTAAAAAAAACATATGGGGAAAGATTTATTAGCTTTTTCTCTCACTTGCAGGCCACAGGAAGTTGACTGAAATGCTTGGCAGTATCCAGGACATAGGAATTCTCAAAGCCCATCCCCAGTGCCACACTTCATTCAACAAGACCATACAGATTCCAACAAAGCCACACTTTGTAATAGCACCAATCCCTATGAGACTATAGAAGCCAATACCACTGAAACTACCACACTGCCTCAATCAGGTCCTTTCTCAGACTGGTGACTCCAGCAGCTGATTTCCTCCCATTTCCCCTGCAGTGCTATTCTTTCTACTCTGGTCTGAAGGCAGAAACCATGTTCCACAGGCAGATCCTTCTCCTGTGAGTGTAATGAATAGTTGACTTCATGACTCAAGTGGGTAATTTTAAAAGTCTGAAACCATACAGTCATTTAAGAATTTTGAATCACTATCAGGTGGTGGCGGCGCACGCCTTTAATCCCAGCACTAGGGAGGCAGAGGCAGGCAGATCTCTTGGAGTTCGAGGCCAGCCTGATCTACAAAAGCTAGTTCTGCAACAGGCACCAAAGTTACAGAGAAACCTTGTCTTTAAAAAGAAAGAATTTTAAATCAAGACAGTAAGGTCATTGACCTGGAATGCCACAGAATGAAATCGAGGTCTCATATACCAACGTAAGAGATCTTATCTCAGCAATATTTTTCTAAAATGCTGGAAGTGCAGCTATTCTAGAATATGTCTTTCCAGTGAGAAACCACTGTACACACTTAAGAGATTAATAAAGAAAAATCAGCACAATGATAGTATGCATCCATCTCTGGCAAATGCTCAAAGAGGAGAGAATCTAGAATAAACATTGCATTCCACATACACTGCCATCCTCAAGTTTCTTTTAGGTTCAGACTCCAGCTTACACTTTGAAGAAATTAAATAGAGATGGGAAACTGCAAGTCTTGTGAGTTAGGGAATTGGGAAACTTACACAGCAAAGATATTGCCACAATTATGTCGTTGATATGGCCAGCTCTCAACACAACAGCATTTTCCTTTTCAAATAACTGTCAATTTTCTCAGCATATATATACATCTGGCAGAACTATAATTTTCTCTAAAAAGAACTGGGTCTTTAAGTCACATCATACCCTAATGTTCATTATGATCCTTAAGCAGCACATTAGAGATCTGTTCGTTGATATGGGGACGGGAGTAGTGGCTGTTTATAAATCAGTGGTGTCTTTATCATGGTCTAGAGCCAAATGTTTAAATAATCCTTGTAAACAATTTTGTATCCTAGAATCTTAATCTCTAGCAGGCCTAGTTAGCATACTACTTTGCTATCTTTGGGTAATTTAGAGGCAGGCTTCCTCAGCTAATATCTCCTAAGCATTGGGGATGCCTTCATATCAACAATTCTACTCTTCTGCATCACCGGTTAGTAGTGGAGTGGGAACAAACAAAAGGATACCATTTACAACCTCCACAAAATTAACTCCAAAGTTAGTAGTGGAGTGGGAGCAAACAAAAGGATACCATTTACAACCTCCACAAAATTAACTCCAAAGTTAGTAGTGGAGTGGGAACAAACAAACGGATACCATTTACAACCTCCACAAAATTAACTCGCAAATGTTAAATGCAAAGGGCAAAGCTTCTGAAAGATAATAGAAAAACTAGGCATCTCCATGTTTGGGATCCTGCCTTCCATATGTATCAAAATCACGTTGATTTGGACCACAAAGATGTTTCTACACACAATTCCCTGTTGGAAATGCTTTTCACAGATGCAGCCCACAGAGGGGAGTTATTCAGAGGCCAAGACCTGGTTCTGGGGAGTTGCAAGGACCACATGGGACCTCAGACAACACTGATGGTAGCAGCAGATTCCGACCCTGGCTCACCGAGGGCTTGCACACGGTCTCCCATGGCTCACCATCCTCTCCTACTCATCTTGGGACATCAATCCCTAACTCACCGTGTCTTGGGTTCCAGGATCACCCATGCTCTCCTCAGAGCTCCCTGCAGTACCATTCACAGCACATACAATCCACTGGCGCCTGCTCTGTTTTAAAATCAATCCAGCAGCTTGGCACCCGGAAGTGCCCTGCCTGAGGTCTTGATTGGCTAGTGAGGCTTGAGTGACAAGAGCACCTCCCTGAGCTTTACAGTGTGCTTAAAGACACAGCCCAGGGTTCCTTGGCCCTTGCTTCTCCCCAGATCCAGATTTTACAGATCTGCCTACATATGAATTTCAATATTATTTATGCCTCTCTCAGATAGATGACACAGCTATCTTCCTGCAGTCCACAACCACATTGCCTTCATCCTCCTGGACATGATATGGTAGCTAGCACAGCCCATTATACAATATGGAGTAGACCAATTCTCCTGTTCAAAAGATGGAAGGGTGCACAGAATACTAATAAGTACAGATTTTAGGAAACCAAAGATGATGTTTTTTTCTGTGGCTTCAGGCTGACATCAGCAGTCACAGGCACTACTGATAGCCATGAGAGTAACCCAAGCACCAAATGACAACTAAGTTGATATATTTTTCTCATGCCAGAAGATTGCGTGATAGCTACAGACTATGTCCCATTACAGACTATGACCAACTGTCAAATTTAGCTCAGGTTCTCAGGTGTCCACCATTACAGAGGCTTTGAGATTGCCACATTCTTAAGCTTAAGTGGGTACAGTCATACCGATTTTTTACTATACTTGCTTTATTATTTTAACCTTGTAATCCCACAATAAGTAGAATCCTGAAATCCTCTCCTCTGTTAAAAGCCATAGATCTAACCATTATAGGCTTCTTGGCTCATGGGTCAATTAGCCTGTAGGTATTTCCATTGGCTGACTCTGGGTGCTGACTGTGGGAGGTATAACCCTTTAAACTTTCCTGTCTGCCTTTCCTGGCTCCACAGCACAGCATGGGTCAGACTCAACTGGCCACAGCATGTATGCTTGGACTACCACAGCAGTAACCTAGGCCAATCTTAGGGCAAACACCATACCCCCTACATTCTTTTCACCCAGTCAGAAGTGGGAGAAGCTGTGGCTTGGTGACCACAGCACTGCTGGTTGCAAGGGTGAAGGCAAAACTTATTTTGGTCTCTCCAAGTCTTGGAGCTGCCTGAAGATGGCAGCGATACACTGCCAGTGCTGGGGTAGGACTATAATATTGAAAAATTCTAAAAATCTCTGCCTTTGTTTCTGCTTCTTTTCAGCTCCTCTGGCTATCAAAATACATCTAAGCCACTGCACAGATACTTGAGTACTATTTCCTTGTGCCGTGTTTACATATATTTGCATTTTTACTCCCAATTTTATGCCCAGCTTCACTCTTTCCTTTTTATATCTACTGCTAATTTCTGAGCACTCGTTACTCACCTCTCCAGCTGCGGAGCAGTTTTCTTAGGGGTCCCTCACGTGCTCCCCATACACCTGGCCATACATCTGTGTGATTTGTGGTTCATGGTCAGACCCACATTTAGGTGCCATTTGTTGGCTGACTGCGGCATATTGGGCTGCCATTTGCAGACAATGACACTTTGCTTTCTAAAAGGTTTTAGAGCCGCTTTACACAAGGCATTAAGATTCTCAAATGCTAGCTCTTTAACTATTGATTGCCCTGCTTCTGTGTCTCCAATCAACCTATTAGATGTCTGTGTCAGTCTGGAGACAAAGTCTTGAAATAATTTATCTGGTTCCTGTCTTATACTAGGCAACTCCTCAGCCTGTTCTTTAGAAAATGGAAGTCTATGCCAGGCCTTTTTGGCAGCTGCATTAACTTGGACATATGCTGTCATATCAATGTCTAATTGCTGATCTCTCCCTGCATAAGGTCTCTTGGTCCCCCACACTCTGTGTCTGAAATTGAAAGTGAACCACTTCAATCAAATGTTTCCATGGTCATGGTGTCACTACCCAGCAATAAAGGCCTAACTAAACAGAATTTGGTCCCAGGGACTGGGCTATTGCTGTGATAGGCCTGACCATACTTCTGTTTGAAATAATATGGACTTTGAGAATTTGGGTTAGGAAAAGTGTAGAATGCTTTTAGCACTGCATAATGGGGCATATTAGTAAGAGCCTAAGAGACGTGGCCTTGAAAATGGTATGAAATAGTAGGAGATAGCTTATGAGGTTTCCGAGGAGAATGTTTATGTGATTCCTAAAAATCATTGTTGTAATAGTTTGGTTAAGGAAGAGGCTGCATTTTACAAATAAATCTCCCTAAGGCCAAAATGAAGAGTTTCTGATTGATTTCATTGATGGAAGGAATCTCAAAAGAGCTTAATCTAGATTCTGTCATGTGGATATTAGTGGTATCTCTAATGGAGATATATAATGAAAGGAGCAAGTTGAACAAGAGAATTTCTGAGAAGAAAGGGGGCGTGGGAAAGTGGAATGTAGCTAACTCCTCTGTTCAAGGAGATAAACAGATTAAGAAAAGGAATAAAGGGAGAGAAGATCTGAGAGGATGGTGGCACACACCTTTAGTCCTAGGACTCAGAACACAGAGGCACTCATATCCCTGTCTTTGTGAGTTCAAGGCCAGCCTGGTTTCCGAGAAAGTTTCAGGATAGCCAAGCTTAGGCAGTGAAAGCTAGAAAACTGGTGAAGATGTAATTAAACAAGGAGCCATGTTCCAGCCCCAGTAAGCAGCAGATCCTGACAGCTTTGGCCATGTGGTTCTGGACATAAAAAGCATAGAAGAAAGGAGTTTTGATCCTCTAGGTCTGTTTAGCTGTGGCTGAAGAATCAGCTGTGATATCAGAAGTACTTAAGTGAAATTCTGCGTTGCTGGGTTTGTGACGCTCAGCGGCTATAGCTAAGAAATTAGAAATGGTTAATCAGCAGAAATTAATTAATTAATTAATTAGTGCATAAGCAACCAGCATCACTAATATGAAAATGTCTGGGAAGTACTGAAAAAGAGCACAGAGAAGCTGTCTTCTGGAGGTTACCGAGGTTGTAAATCATGCTGCCAAGTGGACTTAGGAATGTGTGTCACCCAGGTGGTACTGATTTTGAAGGCATGGAGGGGTTTGAGGCTTGGCACTGTGAGAGGCCAGGAAAGGCCATCACTGTAGGTGCAGACTTATTGGCAGTTGAATGCCCAGGCCTGTAAGGGTCATGCCAAGAAATTGAGGCTTGGCTTCCTGAGGAGAGCCTATAAGAGAATATCCGTGAAAGTGCCACCCTGTTGCAAGAGAAGCTCCCAGTGTTTGAAGATAAAATCTTTTGAGATGACCTCTAAGGACAGAGGTGGCATTAGAATTGAGCCAGCCAGTCTAGAATACCAGCTTTGTGTACTGAGAATGGAAGAGTCAGAGAATTGAAGCAAGGCCTGTGGAGGAGTCCAGAATATTCTGAGTGGATCTTAGATATTGGACAGTAGAATTTTGTAATTACCCTAGATATTAGAGATGCCAAGTTTGTAGGTCACCTGCCAAGGAGAGCTGCTAATGGTGAGTGGAACCAGACAAAGAGAAAGAAGTATGGTTCACTCATCAAAGCTGAATGAAATTGGAGACCCGGAGAGCCATTTGACAAAGAGATAGGAACCATTACAATGCACGTTTTTTTCTTTCCTGTTACTTGTATTTGGTTTTACCCTAGTTCTCTGGGCCATCCAACTTCTGATCCTGCCCATCTAGATGCTTATGCTGACCATTTGGGTCTTAAGTTAAGCCAGTCATTTGTTTGACACTATACCAATTTTGAGCCAACTTTTCCTTGGAATATCTTCCATATAGAACAAGTGTGTGTTGAATATTTTATGATTGCCTTGGTTTCCTAGTACCAGCACTGAGCACGGTACGTGATTTTAGAAGATGGCCAGTTCAGCCTCCATATTCTAATTTACGGCCAGTCCTTACTAAAGTCACCCTCATGGTTACAGGATGTTTCTACTGTACCAGGCTTTCACATCACCCATGAATACTTTCCTATTCCAGTCATCTCTCCATTTGTTCTCTCCCTCTGTCCTGCTATTTACTCCTGTGATCCTTCCTGTTCTTGCTTCAAGTACACACACAAATCTAGTATATTTGCTCTTTCTATGGGGGCTCCATTCTGTCCCTGCTATAGTCATCCTTGTTACTTACCTTCTCTGGGTTTGTTGATTGTACTGTAATTATTCTTTACTCAACAGCTAGTATCCACTTACAAGTAAGTACACATCATGGTTGGCTATGTGGTTTGCATTTACTTGCTCAGAAAGAAAAAGAACTCAAAAAGCTATACATCAACAAATCAAATAATCCAATAAAAATGCAGTACAGATCTAAATAAAGAATTCTAAATAGATGAATCCACTTAACTAAATATTCAAGATTCTTAGCCATCAATAAAATGTAAATCAAAACAACTTTTAGAATTCATCTTACATCTGTCAATATGGTTAGGTTCAGTATCACTCATTCAGGCAAGGATGTGGAGCAGGAGAACTCTCCTCAGTTGCTGCTGGGAATGCAAACTTGTATATCCAGCATGGAAATCAATATGATAGTTCCTCGGATAATTAAGTATCTATCTACCTCTAGACAAACCTAAACCACTGTAGTAGTTTGAATGTAGTTGGGCCCCATAATCTCATAGGGAGTTGTACTAGTAGGATGTACTAGCAGATGTACTAGTAGGCTTTTTTTGGAGTGGATATGGGCTAAGTCAAGTAATTATTATGAGTATTATATGAGACAAGAGATTTAAACAGTTCAGGGAGTGTTCCAACCTATAGCAATCATTGAAGTTGGACTAAATACTTTTTAATTATGAGCTGACTGTGCACACTTAGGGATCTGGGACAGGATAGATGGTATCAGTAAACCTAAAGTTGAAGCAATTGCAACTCAATGTTAGGCCTGATTTTTATTACACTTTTTTGTTTTTAGTTTTATTTTTGAAAGACAATGTTTCTCTCTGTAGCTCTGGCTGTTCTGAAAGTAGCTCCTTAGGCCATGCTGATGATGATTTTGGCTTCTGCACAGTGGAATTAAAGGTGGGCCAACATGCTTGTTTTTTTTTTTTTTTTGGCTTATCATCCTGGAATGCAGGATTTTGTACATTTCAAGCATTAGCTGCTTTGCTGAACTTTATCTCCATCTTGAATTTTGAAATTTAGTGGAGGGTGTCATTCTCTTTCCCAGTATAGTAGTATCCATGTCATTAATACTTGTGCCTTCTGAGTCCTTGGATTGCAGTTGTGTGACATTCTACCTGCCTGTTTTTTGGTGTTGTTGTTCTGAATTCTATTGAATGAATATGAGTTTTTCAGATATGTGTGGGTATGTACCACATCTGTGCCTGTTCCTCAAAGTAATCAGAAGAGGCCTCAGTACCCATAAATTTTAACTAACGGATAGTTATAAGCCCCCATATAAGTACTGGCACTTGAGCCCACCTATCTGCAAGACTAGCAAGATCTTTTGAGTGCTGAGTCATCTCTCCTGCTCTGTTACTATTATCAACATTACCGTGCTGATATTTTATTTGGACCATTTGTAACTGTTAAACATGCACACCCTTTTAGTAAGATCTTATTATGTTACAGTTTAGACTGAGCCATTGCACATTCTGGAATATGAATGCAAAACTAAAATGAATATAAAACTTTTTGAAGAAACGTCAGTAAAAACTTCTGATAATTTTTTACATTTTTTGTTTAAATGATTTTTGGAAGGAGACTGGCTTCATTTATTTGTTACTCTGGCTTACCTGTAACTCACTGCATAGGCTTTGACTGGCATCCAATTCAATTTAATTCATTTGTTTTTACATTGAGTGCTGAGATTGGAAGCATGAGCTAATATAACGTTTCCCATCTCTTTTCCAGTTAATAATTGTCCATAACATTTCTCTAATGTGTTCTCAGTAGTGTTGATCTGCTAGTTCTCTCTTTCTGTATGTTTGTTCATTGGCCTGTTTTTCAAGGCTTTATTGTATCAGGATGAGTGGGCTTTGCTAATTCCTTCCCAGAAGAATCTGTACAAAGATGTGATGCTAGAGACATACAAGCACATTAGTGCTGTAGGTAAGATTGTGAATTACCCTTCTCACTTTAAAATAAGGGGACAAATATGTCTTGGTTATTGTTACTCTTGTATAAATTTGATTGAGAAAGAATAAGAATGAGATGAAATACTAACGCATGGTTCACTTAAGATAATAAATTTTGTACTATTTCAGTAATATTTCATACATTTACTGGTACTATATTTTAGGCTACAGTTGGGAAGACCATAATTTTGAAGAACATTGTCAATGTGCTAGAAGACATGGAATGTAATTTTCATTTCCAACTTGATACAAGTTTGCCTCTGAAGAAATTTTAATTGTCCTGGAAGATTTAAAGAAAAGCAACAGTAAAAAAATGCATAGCTTAAAGTATTTTGATCATTATTAATTTCTCAGTAAATCATATACCTCAGTATCAGGTAGTTGGTTTGCATTTTCAAGGCATTCCTCTAAAACAGAATAGGCAACAATGCCTTAACTAATATCAGCATTTGAATCATAACCCCATGATAACTAAGCTGTAGAGCTGCCAATCCATTTAGTTTCATACCACACAGATATTGTTCAAGGTGTAAGCATTGAATAGATGATAAGTATATTCCAAAACCATCTAAGAAATATACAGTCTATAGCACAGCTAGTGTTACTCATATATTTGTGACTTTGCTAATCTTATTGAAAGGGTTAAATTATGATAGTCAAAAAGTCTTCTTGTAGAAAAACCTTAATCCCTATACCACATGTTTGTGAGGATCAGAGAGTCAAACTGTGTGAATACAAGGGATAAACCTTTTATTTGTTCTTCCTTTAATAATAATATCATATGTCACTCTGAACACAAGCAAGTGAGCATAGGGATATGGAAAGAATGACTAGACTTTTCTCAGAATACTGAGAAGATACATAAAGTTTAATATTTCAACATTGAATAGACTTGTTGAATGTGATACAAGTTTATATTTAATTAGACTTTCAACTTCATTGGGAAGACATCAACACACTCACACTGAAGAAAATCCCGGGAATAGGAAAATTCTGGGAAGGAGGAAGCTCATTCTTTCCCAGTCCTGCCCAGACATGAAAGAAGGGAGATGTGACCTGCCCTGCCGAAAAATTTACCATGACTCTGCCCTTTATTTGCATTTGACTCTCCTGCCTTGTCAGAGACCGTAGGCCCCAACATAGAAACTATATTTCCCTATCTGGACCGGTACGGAGGCGCGAGAAATAACCAGACACAGTTCACACAGTCATCATGGAAGGGCATCTAGCTCATTAATATTCTCTTTCCGGGAGATGCGGGGCTAGGGAAACACCTGCAACTTGGTCACTGGCTTTAGCAAACACCTCTCCCAGGTGATCTACATTTTTAACAAAGAAGAAAGGAGCAATACTTCCTTGCTTTTGTTAGTTGGCTATCTTGTTTGGCAGGGTTGCACCTGCTAATGGCCAGTGAGTCTGCCTGTAAATTATTTTATATGATATATGGGCCCATACTGCCTATCTATATGCCAATTCAGGTTTATTATTAAGCAATGAAAGGAATACATATTTACAGCATACAGAGCAGTTTGAACTTGTATAATCGTAACTGCTGAGATATGAAACATGAAGCACACTGCTACAGCCAGTGGCCTCTGTCTGAAACCTCTGGGATGGCTCAAATATGTCAGTGAGGATTACACACATTTGTAGGCAGAGATTTCCTGTCCTGACAGTTTCCAAATAGCCATCACAAAGACTTAATATTAATTGTAAATGCTCAGCCAATAGCTGAGATTTTATTAGGTCATTCTTACATGTTAAATTAACCCATATTTCTATCTATGCTCTGCCACGTGGAGGTACATTTATTAGCATGGCACAATCATCTGCTGCTACCTCTCCATTTGGTGTATAAGTTCTTTGCCTTTGCCCTTACTCTTCCCTGAATCCTTTGTTTTTCCTTTCTACACTTTCTGCCCAGCTGCCGACCATTCATCTTTTTATTAACAATGACACCACACTGTCACAGTACACAAGGTTATTTCACAGCACATATTTCCAAAAGAAAGTCCGATACTTGAAAATTCAACATTCATTCACTTAAGCTAAGCCCCCAAATTGTCCACCCACTAATATGATCTGTCTTAATTCACATGACACTAATTAATACATGCTGGGAAATTAAAAAATCATTTCCCTACTATGAATCTGCAGAAATATGCAGTAACTATACAGCCGTCATTTCACGAGATCAAACCATTAGAATCAAGGATTCTGTTGGAGGGTTAAACCTAGACATAAGACATATTGGAGTTATTGCCTTGTGAATAAACTGGCTGTTTTTTGGCTGCAGAATTCTCCCATAGCTTACTCGTATCTGTTCCCTACTTGAGGTACATCTCCCTCAGTTCACCACTATTTGATAATTTTTTGAGCACAATTTCCCCTAGAAATATGTGAACACAGGCAAACTGTCTAAAAAACTTTTCCCCACTACCACATCTTCATTCTTTTCTCCAAAGTAAACGAAGAACTCTAACTTACTGTTATTATCTTTATTGGCAGCTATTTGGTTAGTGTTAAGTGTCCAGGCAAAAGTACTTAATTGAAGACATTCCCAGATATTGAATTACATAGAAATACTACATGCCTAAGACTGTTGATTGATAGCCTCTAAAATAGATTGAAAAATAAGCATGCCCTGGTTTTACCTCACTTGTAGATAAGAGAAGAGATTGACTTAAACTAACCTTGCTCTGAAATTTCCCTGACTCCTCACACTTGCCTTCAGTTTTATTTATATATGACTTTATTTCAGGGTATTTACTGCTGAGTGTACATCCACACAACATTTCAACTCCCTTCCCCTGGTTGATGCTGCAGGCTGAGGATATCAGTACTTAGCTTTCCAATGTAGTAGTCATTTCAGAAAATTGTTGCTGTAACACTTTGATATTGCTCCTGTATTCTTCTGGAATCCAGGGTCAAATTAAACTTTCATAAATTGACTATGAGGTTTTGTTTTATCACAAAAAAACAGAAGAAACACTCATACAGCTCTACAAAATTTTACATCTGGATATGTTTATATAATTGAAGAAAAGGGTGATATCAAAAAGGGTTACCCTATTATTGAATTCACAAGAATTTTGTGTATATGATTTTTCAGGTGCAAACAAAATAGAAACCTCATAATGCTTGAACAGATCATTGAAACTTGTAGATATTTTTCTTCCCAATCTTCTTTTTAGACATCAAAATACCAAATAATCTAATTTTAAAAAATGGGGTAAAGATCTAAACAGAATTGACAATTAAAGAATATCAAATGACTAAAAGACACTTAAGGATATGTTCAACATCCTTAGCCATCAGAGAAAGGCAAATCAAAATGACTCTGAGATAACATTTAAACCAGTCTGAATGGCTAAGATCAAAAACACCAACCATAGCTTACACTGAAGAGGGTGTATAGTAAGGGGAACACACCTCTAATGCTGGTGGACTGCAGACTTGTACAACCACTTTGGCAATCAATATGGCTGTTTCTCAGAAAACTGGTAATCAACCTACCTTAAAACTGAGTAATACCAGTCTAGGACATGTACCCAAAAGATGCCCAATCATACTATAAAGACATTTGTTCAACTATGTTCATAGAAGCATTGTTTGCCATAGCCAGATCCTGGAAGTTACCAAGATGCTTCTCAGCTGAAGAATGGATAAAGAAAATGTGGTACATTTATACAATGGAGTACTACACATTGATTTAAAAAAATGACAACTTGAAATTCATATGCCAATGGATGGAACTAGAAAAAAAAAACACCCTGAGTAAGGTAAACCAGACCCAGAAACACGAGCATGGAATTACTCAATCATAAGTGGATACTAGCTGTAAAACAAAGAATAATGCGCCTATAGCCCATGACCCCAAAAAAGTTAAGTAACAAAGTGAACCCTAAGAGAAACACACATAGATCTCCCTGGAGAAGGAAAATAGACGAATGTCCTGAGATTGTCCTCCCTCTTCACCACCAAGTCTTTTCAGAAAGTCTAAGCCCAGTCTGCAAGTCATTGCCTTCACAAATTTGCTGCTCTTGACGGGGCCTTTTCAGGCTGCCAAGAGTTCCCATTAAGGGCTCCCTTCTGTTATTTCCTGGTCTCTCTTGCCTGTGTTCTCATAAGCCCAAACTGTATCTTCTTTCTGTCAGAAACAGGACATTTTCATACAGTTTTGGCAGGTACAAAATGGGCTGTGCCAGTTCAGTGCCACTAGGTGACAGCATGTTTCTCTACAAACTGTTTTGCTGGTGGCTCCTAAAAATTTATTTCGGCATTTTTTGTTCTTAAACACTGTCTGGAGACCTGATTCAGCACTAGAGCTGGTACAGGGTTCATTGTTCTGCTCAGCTTTAACTTTCTTGCCAGCATTCCTTTCATGTTCTGAAACATTCTCTTTTAGGGTTTTAGCTCAGTGAGCTTCGTTTTCAGACTTGATAACCTCTTGATCATCTGTCCTGTCAACACACAACAGTAGTCCGTCATCTTCAGCAGATATTCTGGTGACTGCCAGCTGGGTAGAGGAAGCCGACGAGAAAGAACAGCATTTCACATGAGCCTGGCACACTGTCTCTTGGAAATCCTCACTCTCAGGGGGAGTGGCACCAAGATACCTGCCATGGAACTGGTCTTTACAGACCACACACTAAAGCATCTAGAACCTCATCTCAGGACCAGGATAAGGCATCTAACAAAGCAGTATAACCCAAAAAAATTGTCATAGTACTTATTGCATTGTACTTCTATTTATGGAGAAATAATCTGTGTTCCAAATTGTTTAACTTGCTGTTTCCTCAATCACAATGAAAATTTCATTTTGTATATAGTACAACTAGTTTATGGCTTCATGGCATACCTGCAGACTAGCAAAATTCCAGCTAGTCTGTCTCCCTCTTCTTTCTTTTCAATCTTATGTAAGTAAATATGTGTTGGCTGAAGATATTATCAAAACATTTATAGCCATATTCACTACAGTATGAATCTTCTTAGTGTAATGGTCTACTCTGCCCATTTAAGAAACAAGCCACACCTACTCCCTCCCCCATCTGCTGAAGCTAGTCTTCAGCTTCCTGAGTCCCTTCCATTCCATCTCTCTCTTGAAGAGGCAGCTTCTGTCTCTTCTCCACACTTCTCCCCCCATTTCTCTCTCTTTCTGCCCCTCTCCTTGCTCTTCCCCCTTCTCCCCCTTACCTTCCATTACCCACTAAATAAATATCCAACTTCACTCTGCACGGCATGCCTATCTGTCTTGGTCTCCCCCAACCATGTGGTTTCCTGCCAGGGACCCGACTGCCTTTATGACCTGCCATGGTCTCGAGATCTGCTGCTCCAGCAACTTGGGGGATCCACAGCATTTTTACTTAAACCATAACAATGGTGCTGGTACTTGGCCAAACTCTCCACATTCCCTCTGGCCTGCAGGTTGGCTGGCTCAGGATGTGTGGAACCCTGGGCTTGGGAGCCATTTTTTTTTTTTTAACAGATCTCCATCCATCTGCCTGAGTGAAGTTTCTACACACACTGGCTTCAGTTGGTGAGTTTCCCCCATTCTGGTCAGCTTAACTCTCTGAACCCAAGGAATTGACTGCTGGGCTTCTGGCAATCTTCTGGTATTCTTAGAAATGGGGGCACAGCCCCCAACCATCGTCTTTACAGCTATGGTTGAGCCCTTCACTGATATTCATCTCTAGATTGCTTCCCTTAGTTAAAATTGTTTGGATGACCAGGGGTCAGTCATCCTGCCAATGAGGGCCGAGTCCCTCAGGTTTTTTTCTCCTTTTCTCTTTTTCTTTGTTTCCCCATGCTGTGAAAGGCCACTCAGAGTGGCCTCCGAGTCACCCTGACTAGAGTCAGTCAGGTTTTAGTACCCTGGCTGTAGGCAGAGGACACTCTCCTACAATCCATGCGGTGTTCACTGCTGATTTACACCCCACCTATAGAAGGGAGACATCTTCCTACAGGCCTTGTGGTATTACCATTTTCACAGGTTTACGTGGTTTCGGTTATAGGTAGCAAGCAATCAACGCCCATCAATTCAGCCTCACACTGAGATGGATGCCTTTTAGAAGCCCTAAAACCTCAGGTCTTAATGCCCTACTTCTTCAGCTCCTACCCTTACTCTGCTGGTGTCCCAAAAGCTCCACTTTTGCAGGAGCTTTCTAACTACTGTCAGCACACAGGCAAATGGAAGGAGTTTCCTCAAATTGCCCCTACCACCACTACTGCTGCCAACAATATTGGTCGGATCCATGAGATGGCTGTTTTCACAGGTTTTTTTTTCTTTTCTTTTTCAAGACAGGGTTTCTCTGTAGCTTTTAAGAGCCTGTCCGGGGACTTGCTCTGTAGGCTGGCCTTGAACTCACAGAGATCCACCTGCCTTTGCCTCCTGAGGGCTGGGATTAAAGGCATGCACCACCACTGCCCGGCAGAGGTGGCTGTTTTCAATTCCAGCCTTTTGCTTCCCACCATGGCTTGTGGTATGGTGGCTTGTGGCATGGCTGCTCAGCAACAGGGTGTATCATGCCTCCAGGTCTCTTATTATTTAACTTAAAAACCCTGCAACTAATAAATTGTGGCTTTTCCATACATGTGACCACTGCCATCTTGACTGAGGTCAGGTGAGTTTGTGACCATCTTGGTTTAGAGCCAGGTCAGGTGTCCAAATCCCACCATCTTTACTGAGGTTATCCCCAGTTTACTTATGTTTTTGTCTCTGAATTCCTCTTGATGACTCTGTTGCATGTGTGTTTGGTGCAGTGGCATGCCTTTGGTAGGACCCACAAAAAGCATCCACTTAGTCCAATTCCTGTTCACTGTGTATGTGTTCATACATGTGACTTAAATGCACCCATTTATTGTTAAATATTTTAACTGTCTGTTCATTGCATCTCATTTGACTACAAAACAATAAGTCTCATGTTTTAAAATGGTACGTACTTTTAAGTCTTTTATAAAAATACTTTAAATTTAATTCAACCCTCATTTAAAATGTATTAAGATGTTCTTTATATTGTCAGTTCTGCCATTAACCTTCTATTGCAAGCAGTTTTTCCTTTTTTCGTTCTTCTTATGAGTGTAAATCTTACCGGTTAAGTTAAGAACCAGTACAGTCAAGCTCAGACCCAGCTCTCCAGGCAGATTCTATACTGTAGTTACGCCTGATAAATAGCCCTCAACTGCTCAGAGATCGAGGGACTATGGCATTTAAATATTTAATTATTAAAAAACGTTTTATAACACAAAGAGACAGTTTGGCTCCTAGTAGAATTCTACTTTCTCCAAAGAGAGAAGAAAAATGGGCACAGAACTACATCCTTCTGCAATTTGCTTCAACTGCCAAGCACTGACCGCTGGGGAAAACTGCCTTTCGTCTAAACTGAAGATCACCAGACTGTGAAAAGAATCACTGGCAACAGCCTCACAGCTCAGGTCAAGGTAGGCTCATCTTCCTACATATTTCTAATCCCACAGGATCTTCTGGAGCCTGGCAGGCCCTGTGCCAAATAGCAAAAGGCAAATACAACCTTCAGCGACCATGGTAGACCCTGAGAAGTAGCTCTAGGAGCCAACCAAGTAAGTTCTCTGTCATTTTTTATATAAAGACTACTATGAGGAGGAAATCTTTACCATCCCATGTGTTGTTTTGTGATGTTGGAGAACACTGACATATAAAATGGCTTTACTGCACTGATTACATTGATACAATTTCTCTCCAGTATGTTTTCTTTCATGCATTTGGAGTTTAGAGCATCATGAAAAACCGTTATCACACAGATTACATTAAAGAGTTTTTCTCCTCTATGTGTTCATTTATGTCTGTGAAGCTCACAATGAATTGCAAAAGCTTTACTGCATTGATTCCATTAATACAACTTCTCTCCATCGTGGATTTTTTATTTTGGTTCCTACTAAGTTGTAAAAACACTTTACCCCATTGATTACATTCATAGGGTTTATCTTCAGTATATGTTCCTTTGTGAAGTTAGAGACTACTGACCTATGAAATGTTTGTACCACTTTGATTATATTCATAGTGTTTTTCTCTAGTATGTGTTCTTTTGTGCATTTGGAGTTGAGAGTGCCTTGAAAAAGCTTTATCACATTGATTACATTCAAAGGGCTTCTCTCCAGTATGTGTTCTGTTATGTCTGTGAAGCTCACCATGACTTGAAAAAGCTTTATCACATTGATTACATTGATAAGGTTTCTCTCCAGTGTGTATTCTTTGATGTACTCGGAGATTACAATTCTGTGAAAAGGCTTTATCACATTGATTACATTTGTAGGGTTTCTCTCCAGTATGTGTTCTTTGATGTACTCGGAGATTACTGTTCTGTGAAAAGGTTTTATCACATTGATTACATGTGTAGGGTTTCTCACCAGTATGTGTTCTTTTATGTACTTGAAGATGATGGTGATATGCAAAGACTTTACCACATTCATTACATTCATAGGGTTTTTCACCAGTATGTGTTCTTTTGTGTATTTGGAGTTTATAGTGTCGTGAAAAAGCTTTATCACATTGATTACATTCAAAAGGCTTCTCTTCAGTATGTCTTCTTTTATGTTTTTGAAGCTGAACATGACTGGCAAGAGCTTTACTGCATTGATTACATTCATGGGGTTTCACTTTAGCATGTGTTCTTTTAAGTATCTGGGGATGACTGGGACATGTAGACACTTGATCATATTGAATACCATCATATGGTTTCTCTCCTGCAGGAATTTTTTCATGTCCTTCTAGATGACTGTAACATGAAAAGGCTTTAACACATTGAGTATATTCAGAGGGTTTCTTTCCAGTATGGCTTCTTTCATACCTGCAAAGAAAATTGGCACAGGAAAAGCTTTACCACATGCATTAAACTGATGAATCTTAATATCTGTATGAATTAATTTTATTAATTTGTCTAATTGTAAAGAATACTCCGATTTTAAATATTATATTCATGGTACACTACTTCATTAAGTAGTGTTTTGTGTCTCTGAAGGACCTGTAATGGTAAGAGTCGTTATTTCATGCCCACATTTATGGAATCTTTTTATATGATTTTTTTAATATTTGAAAGTAACTCGAGCAACTCAATTTTAAATAAACATTACCATACATGTTACATTGTTATGTTATTTTGTAGTGCAATACATAATACATAAGTAAGTGTACCAGGACTAACAAAATAACTCATAGAACTGATTTTCATTGTGAGTTTGTTGATGTCTTCCAAATGAGGTTAGAAAAGCCATTAAATATAAACTAGTATCATATTCAAAAAGTCTAATCAATGTTGGAATACCAAATATCTTTTATATCTTCTCATTATTCTGGGAGAGGTCCAGTCCTTCTTTCCATGTCCCTATGGTCACTTGTTTGTATTCAGAGTGACATATGATATTCTTATTAAAGGAAGAACAAATAAAAGATTTCTCCACTGAATTCACACAGTTTGACTTTCTGTTCCTCACAAATATGTGGTATAGGGATTAAAATTTCTCCACAAGAGGTTTTTAAGTCTCATAAACTAACCCTTCCAATATGGTCAGTGAAGTCACAAGTATATGAATGTCACTAGCTTTACTGCATACCTTTTATTCCTTAGACAGTTTTGGATATATAATTATCATCTAGTCAATCTGTACACCTTGTTCATTTCAGAGTGGTATAAAACTAAATGAATTGGCAGTTCTACAGCATAGTTCCCATGGGGCTATGATTCAAATTATTAGCTACTCAATAATGAAGCATATCATTTGGTGAGAAATTAATAATCATCAATATATGTTAAGCTGTGCTTATTTATACTGTTGCTTTTCTTTACAACTTCTGGGACAAATTAAAGTAGTTTCAGAGGCAAATTCATATCAAGTTGTACATGAAAATTACCTTTCATGTCTCCTAGAGCTTCGACAATGTTCTTCAAAATTATGTTTTTCCCAAATGTAGCCTAAAATATAGTTGTAGAAAATGTACATTATTGGAAATTGTGCAAAATTTAATATCTTAAGTAAACCATGCCTTAGTTATTAACCTCATTCTTACACTTTATTAAATCAAAATATATAAGAGTATCAATAACCAAGGCACAGATGTCCCCTTATATTAAAATGTGAAGGAAAATTTACAGTCTTACCTATAGAAGTGAGGTTCCTGTATGTCTCCAGCATCACATCTTTGTACAGATTCTTCTGGTATGGATTCAGCAAAGCCCACTCATCTGAAGTGAAGTCAATATGCACATCATCATAGGTCACTGCATTCTAGAATAATCCAACCAATAATAAGATAATGTGTGATTCTGCTCTTGTAACTGGATCCTTCTTTTAAATAATATATTCATATAATTCTGATGCTTCCCACAAATCTCCCATGATGTAGGCATTAAAATGTAAGCACCAAGGGACATTAGAAGGAAACTGAAAAGGAAGGAGTTTCACATGTGACATTTCTAGGCCCTTTAAATAGGATACAGCCTTGAGGAAGAAGTGCCAATGAGCACACTTACAGAGAGAGATATGCAAACTGATACATACTACTGAGAACCCATCAGAGAAATAGTATGGACACTTATTAACTAGAAAAGAGATGGGAAATGTGAATATATTGTCTCAATGTAAAAGCAGATGAATGAAATTGAGTTGGGTGCCAATCAAAACATATGCAGTGAGTTACAGGTAAGCCAGAGTTACAAATAATAAAACATAAAAGTTATTTCCACCCAAAAATCATTCAAACAAAAAATATAAAAAGAAATCAGAGGTTTGTACTGAGGTTCCTACAAAAAGTTTTGCATTCACTCTAGTTCTGCATTTATCTTCCAGAACCTGAAATGGCCCAGTTTAAACTGTAACATAATAAGATCTTGCTAAAATGAAGTACATGTTTAAACATTTACAAATGGACAAAAAAAAATTGGCACTGTAAATGTTGCTTATAAATGACACAGGGCAAGAGAGATGGCTCAGCAATTAAAAGGTCTTGCTGGTCTGCAGACAGGCAGGGTCAATTCTCAGTACTTATACCAGGCTTATAACTATCCTTACTTCAACTTCATGGGTTTTGAGGCCTCTTCGGACTACTCTGAGTAACAGGCACACATACAGTACATACCCATGAATATAGGCAAAAACTCGTATTCATTCAATAGAATTCAAACAAAAATTACAGTCAGGTAGAATGTCATATACCTGCAGTGATGAAGAAGGCACAGGTTTTAATGTCATGGTTACTGTTATCCTCAGAAAGAGAATGGGAAAATTCATGATACAGGTGAAATTTCAGCATACCGAAATATAATTTGAATGTACAAAAATCAACATTCCAGGCTCCTTAGCCAATATTAAATATATGAAAACAAGTATGCTGTACCACTATTAATCCCTCTGTGCAGAAGCCAGAATCATTTGTATCTCTGAGTTGAGGTCAGCATGGTCTCAGGAGCTCCTTTCAGAACAGCCAGAGAAAAGCAGTGTCTTTAAAATTGAAACTTAAAACAAAAAATTAAAAGAAAAATCAAGATAACATGAAGGGTTAACACTGAATAGCAATTGTGTCAATTGTATGTTTTTTCATTTAGTTATACAGTCATGACAGCAGAACACAAATAACCAAAAATGGATTGAGGCTATAAACATGTAAATCTTATCCCCAATGAGTAATTTCATCCGGAAGGCTCCTCCTACTAAAGGCTTGACAAACACAACAATGAAGAGCATAAAGGAGAGACAGATGTTCTAATACGTCATTCTATCTGGGAGCTTTTTCTTCAATCAACTACATTATGGCCCAGATCCCAGAATGTTCACAGTCATCTCATGATGAAAAAGTATTTAGTTTAACTTCAATGATTGTTATAGGCTGGGACAGTCCCTAAACTGTTTAAATATCAAGTTTCTTAAAGCACTCATGATAATGACTTTATTTGGCCATAACCTTTCCTAAGAAGTCATACCTGCTAACAGTGCCACTCCCTAGGAGATTGTGGGGGCCACTTACACACAAACTATTATAGTTGTATAGCTGAATCTTGAGGTAGATAGACTCCTAATTATCTGAGGAACTAACATATTGATTTTGATAGTTGCCTTAAGCTTTGCATTCCCAGCAGCAAAGGAGGAGTCTTCTCCTTGCTCTACATCCTTGCCAAAATGAGTTGTCCCTTATGTTATTGAATCTAGCCATTCTGTCTAGCATAAGGTAAATTCTAAAGGATGTTTTAATTTACATTTTTGATGATTATGAATGTTGAACATTTAGTTAAGTGTTTCTAAGCCATTTTAGATTTATCTATTTAGAATTCTTTGTTTAGATCTGTACCACATTTTTATTTATTAATTTGTTGATGTGTAGCTTCTTGAATTTTTTCCTTCTCAGCAAGTAAACCCAATCCACATAGACTAACATGATATATACTCATTGTAAGTGGATATTAGCTGTTGAGTAAAGAATAATTACAGTACAATCCACAGACCCAGAGAGGGAAATTAGCAAGGAAGGGTATAGCAGGGGGTGCACTGATCTTCCATGGGAAGAGAAAATAGACTAGATTTTGTGGGTGAATTCACAGTAAGAATAGAAAGGATCATGGGAGTAAATGGAAGGACAGAGCAGGAAAGCAAAGGAAGAGAAAATTGGAATAGCAAAGCTTTCAAGGAGTGATGTTGAAACAGTGCATAGCAACCCTCTGAAAGCTATGAGGGTGACTCTGGTGAGGAATCCTTGTAACGCATAATATAGAGCCTGAACTGGTCATCTTCTGTAATCACATACAACTCCCAGTTGTGGGAGTAGGAAACTTAGCCAACCCTAAAATATTTGAAACACACTTGTCTGTCTGGAAGTTATACCAAGGAAATGGTGGCTCAAGATTGGTATAGTGGCAAACCAATGACTGGCCTAAATTGAAGCCCAACATTGCCAGGATGATCACATAGTTCAGCAGGAATCAGTAGTTGGATGACTCAGAGAACTAGAGTAGAACCAAATACAAGTAACAAAAAAGGAAAAAAATCAATACCTATGTTCAATGGCTCTCCAGGTCTCCTATTGCATTCAGCTTTGTTGAGTGCAATACTTTCTCTTCCTTGGGCTGGTTCCACTTCTCATTAACAGCTCATCTTGGCAGGTAACCTATGACCCTGGCATCTCTAACTGGAGTAGGAGGGCCTTCTGTGTTATTTTCATTGGTCAAATAAAGAAACTGCCTTGGCCTTTTGATAGGACAGCAGCTT
>LOEQ01011152.1:23878-34738 GCA_001685075.1 Bramus lutescens
GGAGAGGTTGTGGGGAAAATGGAACACTTCTGCATTGCTGGTGGGAATGCAAGCCGGTACAACCCCTTTGGATGTCAGTGTGGCAATTTCTCTGAAAATTAGGAAACAACCTACCTCGAGACTCAGCAATACCCCTTTGGGGTATATACCCAAAGGATGCTCAATCATACCACAAAGACATGTGCTCAACTATGGTCACAGCAGCATCGTTTGTCATAGCCAGAACCTGAAACAACCTAAATGCCCCTAGACCGAGGAATTGATAAGGAAAATGTGGTACATTTACACAAGGGAGTACTATACAGCAGGAAATGATGACATCTTGAAATTTGTGGGCAAATGGATGAATTTAGAAAGCATCATATTGAGTGAGGTAACCCAGACCCAGAAAGACATATATCACAAGTACTCACTCACAAGTGGCTTTTAGACATAAAGCTAAGAAAAACCAGCCTACAGTCCACAACCCCAAAAGAAAAGACCTTTTCTGGTCATACTATGTACCTTCATTTGTTTCTTTTTAAAATGTGTTTTGTGTGTATGAATGTTTTGCCTGAATGTATGTATCTGTACCAAATGCATGCAGCACCCGTGGAGGTCAGAAGACATCACTTCTCTTGGGATTAGAGTTATAGGCAGTTGTGAGCTTCCATGCGTGTACTGGGAATTGAGCCCTGGTCATCTACAGTAGCAACCAGTGTTCTACTGAAACATCTGCTACATCTCTCCCATCTCATTGTTTCTTAAGAAAGAAAGAAAGAAAGAAAGAAAGAAAGAAAGAAATTCTTTCTTTCTTAAAATATTATCTACAGTAGAAGTTTTTTATTTGTCTGTTTGTTTTATTGTGTCATTCAGTAGATGGCAAATGTCTTAGGCCTACGTTGCTATTTCAATAAAAAAATACAGTTACTATATAGTAATTCCTCCACAAGTGACTCTTATATGCCACTGTTTGTATCCCCATAGCTCTAATCACCGTTCCAAATGGTCTTTGCATTCTTGGCAATGGTTTGGCTCTCCCTACCAGACTGCAATCTCTATGAGTACAAAGAGTAGGTCTTTCTGTATCATTTCCATATTCCCAATACTCAGCAAAGGTTTTTACACTGGCTTGGCATTTACATTTAGGACTAAATACTTGCCACCTACAACTGTTCCTGAGTGAACACTGTTTAATTGAGGGTGTGGGGAAAGAAGATCTCATACAGCCCAAGCTTGCCTTGAAATCTTTCTATGGCTGAGAATGACCTTGAACTCCTGATCCTCCTGCTGCCACATTCTGGGTACTATGATAGCAGGCATGTATCACGTCACATTTTCTGTACCATGCTGGGAATCAAACCCAGAGCTTCGTGCATTGTAGGCAAGAACTCTGCCAGCAATTTCAATGGTTGGGTTTATTTAAAAGGTTAGCCATGGGATGGGATGTAGCTCAACGGTACATTTGTCTAGCTGTGCAAGGCCCTGGGTTCCATTCTCAGCATTGTAAGAACAAAACAGAAACCTAAACTTACCCTGGCTCCTACATGTGTAGAAAATTTGGCCTGCAGATTTCCAAGAAAAAATGGTCAGGGAGTATGCAGACTAAATTATATGGTCACTGGTTTTCAGCTAGAAAGAAATCAAGTTTTTGTTCTTATTTCCTAGTATATTGATACAGAATTCCTCTGGCACCTCTTATAGATGGTTGTATAATGTAGTAGTTTACTTTGTGGGCACTTTGCCTCTTGAATTATTACTTTCTCAAATTCCAACTAAGAATTGTGATTCTGCACCAAATTCTAGTAAAACATCTTGTATGGAAATATTCAGATTCAGCTTTTGCAATTATGAATTTGATTTGGTCTCTTTGCTGAAGATAAAATGGAATAGTAGAAATTGAACTCTTAGGTCAAAGCAAATTGAGCTCTAGCCACTGTCCCTCTGACCTGATGATCTGCACATCAGTGCTATAGATCTTACCTGTGCCTTAGAGGCATATACAGCCTGCTTTCCATAAGAATAAACGAGGTCTCCCCATTCTGTCTTTTTTTCATGAAGATAGAAGGAGAGACAACAGTGATGTGACTATTATTCTTTTGCCACCTAAGGAAGCAGTGGTTATAATAGATATAGATATAGATATAGATATAGATATAGATATAGATATAGATAATCTAGCCTTAGGAACCAGAAAGAATGCAGTTTGGTTTTGTGGACATGGGTTAAGATATATTGTTTTATTCACTCAACAGATACCCAGATAGATGCTCATGATAGAGCAGCGAACAAAACAAAGTCCCTATTCTGTCATTACATTCTAAGGATACTCCTAATGGAAAAAGGTTTTTCATGAATAGGAAATTTTTTTAACTGAAAATGAGTTGAATAAATTTTATTGAATTTCCTTGTTAAACTGAGGCAGCCCCTCATATTTCTGGTCAGGATTATGACACCATCCTTCAATTAAATCTTGACCCTCTTTAGTTTACAAGTTCACAGTCTTCAGTATGTCTAGAGTTAATTTTTAAAAATTAAAAGCATATATCAGTAGGATTCAACAGCACAAAAGTGATTCAGAATTAACATTTATATAATGAAAATCCTCAGTCCTCCTGCCCATCCTTACCACACCCTAGAAGCCCCATAGAAGCAGCCATTGAAATACTTTAGCTCTTTCTTCTAGTTAAGGCCACATTCCTTTACAGTGGGGTTTTCCTGGTATTGCTACACTCATCCATTTCAGATAACATCTATCAGTTTCCTATTAAGCTAGAGAAGCATTAGCTAGATGGAAATCTAAGAATCTTATTTTCGATAGTTGCACTGCCATTTTTACTGTGTTTTGAAAGAATACAAACATTTGCCCAGTTAGAGCTGTGTGAATATTATGCATCGTGGAGTGAAGTCATGTAATGAGTTCTCTATACTATTATATATGCTCACAAGGCCCCCTCTTTTTCTCAAGCATCACCTTTATAGGACCAGCCAGCTTTTTATGCAAATCTTGCCTGCTTGTTCTCCAAGCCAGCTGTACAATTGCTACTCTGAACCTTCCCCATGACATTCAAATGGGATCCACTTTCTTTCTGTTTTATCAAACGTACTATTTTATTGATTATCTAGAAATTTTGCATAATGCACCCAGATCATGCTCACTGCTTAGTCCTCCCAGGTGGGGCTGGGGAAGGATTCCGTTTTCTTTATGGGGCTAGCCACTAGGAGTAGGCCATGCTCCAGTAAGTATATTGGATCTGTTTGCTTGAGTCACATGTCTTCCCTCTTCTTGTGTTAGTCCTTGTTCCGCAGCACATATCCTCGCCATGACTTCTTGCAAGACTTTAAAAATTAAGAAATTCCGAGCCAAGCAACAAACCCCAAACTAACCCTTATTCCAGTAGATTTCAGTGAAAATTTGTAAAGACATTGGGTACAACTCTGAAAAGAATAATGGGGCTATCAGGAATTGCTTGCAGGATGCTACACAGATTTCTACTGTAGCAAGGCCACAAGCATCTAAGCTTACCAAATGTCAGACTCATTTTTTTTGGGGGGGAAATGATTTTCCTCTTTGTTCCTGTACTCCATATAAGTAGGTTGGTTTAGTAATAAAGATTTCAAAAGTCACGGAGTCCCTTGTATTTCTAAAATTCCATCTAGCCTCATATTTGGTTAGTATTGTAACTGGAAATGGAGTTCTGGATTTACTACTATTTTCCCTCATTTTTTAAAAAAGATTTATTTATTTATATTCATCATGTGAATATATGATATGTGTGTGCATTCACACATGTCATTGCACATGTGTGGAGAGCAAAGTACAGCTTCATGGAGTTGGTTCCCGTCTTCTACCTTTAAGAGTTATCTGGGAATTGAATTTGTGTATTCAGGCTTGTGTGCTGAGTGCTTTTACTTGCTCATCAATTTTCCAGCCCTCCATCACATTTAGATAGTTATTGTGCATGTTGTGTATGTGTGTGCATGTGAATGCACATGTCATGGTTTATGAATGGAAGTCAGAGGACAACGTGTGGAAGTTGGTTTTCTCCTTCCTCTTCTGATGGTTCATTGATTTGTTCTTACCTTCCTCCATGTACAGTAACCATCGAGAAACACATAACTGACCTTACTAAAAACTTGACACAGTAGACTTGCAAAATTCAGGTTTTGCTTCTATCACTATGCACAGTACACAACATGTATGTGCTTTTTCAATGTCTGTGAAGTAGAGAAATCCTCAAAATCCCATCACATTTGAATAGCTTCCTAGAGATGTTTATACACCAGACAATGATCTCATTTGAAACGTATCATTCACTTGTTTTAGTATATTCAAGTTGTGCATTCATTGCTATGCTCAATTGGAAAACATTTTTGAAATCCACTCTCCTAAAAGAAGCCCTGAAGTCATTAGTAGACACTTCCCACTTCTCCTTTTCTTTTTTCCCTGGAAAACACTAACGTGCACTCCATTTCTATAGATTTGCTTCTCCTAGATATCTTTTTTCGGTAGACTACCTAGTATGTGACCTTTTCCATGATTTCTTTCACTTAGCATAATGGGAAAGAAATTCCATCCATGAGGCAATATATATCAGTCTGTCATTCCTTTTTAACATGTTTTGCTTGGTCAAATAATTTTAATCAAGTACATGGTCAGCAGTTAAATTGTAATTCCATGCAAAGTCCTGGATTTTACAGGTTGAAACTGGTCATCACTATCTTTACTCTTAAAGTGTTGAAGGGGGGACCCAATCTTAAATGTTCTTTCTAGTGGTGCAATAAGGTGCGATGTGCCACTCACAGTGAAATTATGGTTTACCCAAATGAATTTATGAACAGTAGGTGGTTGTGTTACTAAAAGGTCTCCAGTCCCACAGTGAAGCCAATGATGCCATTCATGTTTTCATCCATACCCCAAAATGTGCTTTTGCCATTCATTTCAGTGGCATGTAGAACCCACTGGTGATGGCCAAAAATGACTTATTGTATTTGTTTCTGTGTTCATCTTCTTCCCCACGCCTCACTAATGTGCTAACTCTCATATTATTTGTCCTGAATAAAATGGTAAGTAGGGCGGATGAGATAAGGGGGTAAAGGCACCTGCCACCAAGCCTGGCATCTTCCATCAATCCCTGGGACCTACATGGTGGAAGGAGAGAAGTGATTCCTGTAACAAGTTGCCCTTTGACCTCCACATGTGCCCTGTTGCATGGGTATACCAACATGCATACACATCCACAGGTAAGAAAGTGTAAAAAAGGCATCTGGAGACCTTCTCCTGCCTACTTGCCATTCACATAGCCGAGGCTGGCCTTGCGATGGAAGATAACTGTACACTTTTTATCCTTCTGCTTACAACTTCCTAGTGTTGAGATTAGAAGAATGCACCACCATGGGCAGTGCTAATAAACACTGCTCCAATCACATGGGTATTCCATACTTTACGTATTAATCCATTGAAAGATATTGTTGGTGTTTTCACTTTGGAACAATTATGAACAATGTTGTTCTCATCATTACTTCATCAGACATACTTTTCACTTTTCTTGTATCTATGTAGTTAGACATAAATTGATTCTTCAAATAGTAACTCCACGGGCAACATTTTGTTTTGAGACAAGATTTTGATATATAGTTGAAGTTACAGGGATAAGTCCCCACTTCTGGCTCATAATCAACATTTTGAGGGCCCACCAAAGAGTTTTCCACAGCAGCTGTACCATGTTGCAATTTCGTCAATACAGCACATGTCCCAATTTCTACATTGTCCCCAAGTGTCATTGCCTGTGTCTTGTGCTATCTTAGTAGGTGTGAAAGAGACTCCTATTTTTAATATGCTTCCTCCATGACTGGTGCTATTGAACATCTTCTCATGTGCTTACTGGCCTTTTGCTTATCATCTTTGGAGAATTATCTATCCAGTTCCTTTGCTAATCAAAACTATTTCCAGAGTAAAATATACAGAACTAGAGGTTATCATTCCAAGCGTCCCAAGGGTGCAGTCCAGTGAGCATTCACATCACTGTGCAGCAATCAGAGCTCATCCCCAGGACTCCTTTCATCACGCCAGACTGACACTGTACTCAGTAAGTAAATCTCCCTCCTCCACCCCTGCCAACCATCATTATCCGCTCTTTATGAATACAGCTGCTCTTGGTACCGCACACAGCAGCTGCAATTCTGTCTGTATTTGAGGACCAGCTTTGCACGCCTGCAGAAGAAGGGTATTGAAATTTTGCCGGAGGTTGCATTGAATTGTAGACCAGTTCCTAAGTTGCTCCCATCTTAACACTAGTAAATCTTTTGCTCTTTGAACTCAAATGCCTTTGCATCGGTTTAGGTCTTTAATCTCTTTAGAACATAATGAACTTTTAGAGCACAAGCTTTGCATCTTTCCCAGTAAATCCGTTCCTCAGAATACGGCAAAAGGATAACGATTTCATTATCTTTATGTGATTTTTGTATTGTTACTGTAACCTTTGGAATAAGTAGTTTTTAAAAAGAAATCACTGTAATCAACCCCTGAGTTTACAATAAAAACTTGTAACTTTTCAGGTTGTTGCTTTCAGAGATTCCATTCTTTTCCAATGGCCCACACAGTATTGAAACTTAAAAAATAAAATTATTCCATTTAGTATGTTTGGTAATGTGTAAACAATCGACTTCACTGATGAACTTAACATTGTCATAAAGATTCCAAACCCATCACATCCTATTGGAGGAAGGTGGATGTAAAACTTTGGTTGTCCCTAGGACTTGTCTGCTTGTACTTGAAATATTTAATATGCTCCTTGGGTGAGTGGGTTTTGCTGGAATTCCAATCCTTTTTTAAAGGACACGGAAAATTCCTGCGTACTAGTATTAACCTCTTCCTCTTTTTAATGGACTGAAAAATTGAATCCAATGAGATGAAAATGTTCATAAGGGCCAAGATCAGGACTCAGCTGTTACTGTTCTGGGTGAATTTGGGTTTCAGGAGTAGACATGAATTCATANCAATTTTATTGAAACATCTAGTATACTGATCAAAATTCAAGTATGTGGTAAATAATTTTCTTTTATTTGAAGCAATATTTTCTTTTGTTCTTAAAAATGTTTCTATGATAATCAAGAGTTTAAAATGTTTATGGACATTTTGTGCCAACTTATAAAAAGAAATTTGACTGGCTGGAGGCATTTGAGAAGTTGTAAGGGACCTTAGAAGACAGGGCAGGGGTCTGTGAGCCAAGTTCAGTCTGTAGACATGTTTTATTTGGCCATTCTGGTGTTTTTAAAAATAGTCAGTTTAGTTGCCAACATTGTTTTTAAATCAGGTTGTTTCTCATAAAAATTGGAACTTGTGATTTTTCTTACGATCTCTAGCCCTCATTCATTTCAACATGTGGCATTCTGAGGTCCCAGGCTGCATTTTGCTGAGGTCCCCCTCTGCCCCATTACGTTCCAGAGTTTGAAATGGTGGCTGCAGGAGGCTACTGAGACTCTGATTTCTGAGCTGATTCATTAGTCCCCTTCTGAAGTTCAGAGACATNTATTAACCAATGAAAGTAACACATAGACAGATGACCCTCCTACATCAGAGACATCATTACGGCTCAGAGTTAGTCAATAGCTAATTACTTATCAGTTTTGCAATATTTGTTTGAACTGTGATGCCAAGAATGCTATTTATTTAACAGATCATTTTAAGGAAGGGCTGGCTAATTATTCTACATTTTCAAAGGATTTTCTTGCTTGGATGGAATTCTTATAGATGTATTTAGGTTTTCTATGTAATTCATTGACAGAAGTTCTAAAGAAGCCAGAGGTAATCAAGTCTGGTCACATCTATACGCAATGAGTCATTATTTTAACCTGGATTCCCAGCTTTAATCTGGCTTCTCCAAATTTCCCTTTCTTTAAATGTCTCCTCTTTCAAACACCAATGTTTTCCTTGTATATCCAGGTTACAAACGAGCTTGTAAGTTATCCTCAGTCTAGTCAATATTTGTGGGATGGGGCTATGGCTGCCGTTAGGTGGTAGAACGTGTATCTAGCAGGGAGGAGACCCTGGGTCCCATACCCAGCACTGCAACCACACTATCAAAAGAAGTACATGTCTGAGCCCTTATTAGATAGCAGGGGCTGTTCTAGGTACTAGGTTATAGGTACTAGGTTCTAGCACAGCACTCCAAAGACACAGCATGTTACAGGGCAACATGCTGGGGAGAGAGGAGAAGACAAACAGATTGGTTCTGAAAGTCAAAGTCAGAGTTAAGATGCAAACACGAGTTATTGTGTGACCTGGGTTTAGGAGAGTTATTTTGATAGGACAAAGACAGTAGAGGAGCCATGTGAGGGTGTGGGCCAAAGATTGATCTAGGTAGCTAGAAAAATGAATGCATAAACTTGGAGGTGGACCAGTGTAGTGGGGCAAGGGAGAGAGNTAGAACGTGTATCTAGCAGGGAGGAGACCCTGGGTCCCATACCCAGCACTGCAACCACACTATCAAAAGAAGTACATGTCTGAGCCCTTATTAGATAGCAGGGGCTGTTCTAGGTACTAGGTTATAGGTACTAGGTTCTAGCACAGCACTCCAAAGACACAGCATGTTACAGGGCAACATGCTGGGGAGAGAGGAGAAGACAAACAGATTGGTTCTGAAAGTCAAAGTCAGAGTTAAGATGCAAACACGAGTTATTGTGTGACCTAGGTTTAGGAGAGTTATTTTGATAGGACAAAGACGGTAGAGGAGCCATGTGAGGGTGTGGGCCAAAGATTGATCTAGGTAGCTAGGAAAATGAATGCATAAACTTGGAGGTGGACCAGTGTAGTGGGGCAAGGGAGAGAGTGGAGCGGGTAGGAGTTGAAATAGGAAAGAGGGTCACGCAGGGAAGCATACAAGGCCTGTGGGCCATAGCCCATGGTTTTATTCTGCTTTAGAAACCACTGCCATCCCAGGATTCTATTATACAGCCCACAACTTCTCTTTCTCGAGTCTTCCACAGTGCTCCCAGGCATGCAGTAGTGAGTCCAAATCTGTACTCTTCAAGTTCCGAGGCCCTGGACAGTCCTCTGGAAACAGGCTGTTCCTGGAAGGCCCTAGGTTGGCAGGGTTTAGGAAAGCCCCATTTGCAAGCGGCAGTTTCTATACAGTAGAGGAACTTCGTCAGTCAATATATATCTGTGGGGTCATGTGACACTCTACAGAAAATAAAGATAAGAAAATGATGGCACCATTATTCTTAGTCTCTCTTCCCTAGAGCAGACAAGACAGAAGGAAGAGGAATGGGATCAGATGGGATACAATTTCTGACTCTGGGCAAGATTGATGCCTGACTCAGAAATGACTGTGGGTGATGGTGGTTGCAGGGGGTGAGCGAACACATGGACACAGGAGTGTGTGTTAGTTTTCAGAGCCTGCCTAAAGCTTTGAAATAGCACATTAGTTAATGCAGAAACTTCACAACGGAGGTGAAAGCAATCAATGAGAGCCACATCTCCAATTACTGACTTTTCTAAAGTGGTAGGGAAAAGGGAACCCTGTCTGTCTGTGACATGATCATGTAAGCCAATAGAAAAGCATAATTCAACACCTCTACAAAAACTTTGGTGTCATGGACAGGAACACATATGTAAGGTCTGCTCATTCAAGTGTAGTGGAATAAGATTGGACCTAAATACCAGTAACCAACCCCCTGTGATCTCATCCAAAGCTTTACCCCACTGCACCTTCAGTTTCTTCAAATAGACTATGCCCTTCATGAAGTCACTGTAAGGAGTAAATGACATTAAATACCTCTAGCATTTTAAATACTATCGGACGCATCAAGAAAGAATATCTGTTGTTTGTATCTTCCTGGTTTGTTTTTCGAAAACCACAGAAATAAGCTAGTTTAGATTTTCATTGCATTTATAGCAATTAATAGTACAGCATACGAGTTGAGTTTTATGGAGAAGCAAGAAAAGGAAAAAACCAGACTCCTTCAACTGATGGCCATTTCACATCATGACTGAACGGGGAAGTAGCTCTTGAGCAATTCCCAAATATAGGCTGAATCTTGACCAAAAAAGGATCCACGCTCCTAAATCTTTCTACCCTAGAAAACAAGTTAAGAATTAATTTTCATCCATTTATGTTTATATGGACTTGGCCATAAATTCTCTAAAGCTTGAGAATTCAAAGGCTGTTAGCATCCAGTCACCTCTAAGGGTAATTTCACCCCAGGCTGAGAAGAGCTAGGCATATTTTATCATAAGCTTGTAGGGCAGAGGTCTTCATGTCTGGACATGACATAGGTTTTCACCTCACAAGGCAAATATCTCTAAATCCCTAGTTGGCTCTGCCTCAGTAAATCTCTCGTGGCTTCTCTCCACTCCCATAATTCCATAAAGGTAATATCAGCCCATACTGTCTGCGACCTTATTTTGAGAAAAAAAAGCCATTGCTAACATTTCTCAACTGCTTTCATTTCTGAAGTAACAACAAAAAAATGACTGAAAATAACACCAATATGTGTAGCCCTTGTTTTGAGTTGCTTTTACTACAGTGATATGTTTGTGTTTAAACAGTCAACAATGGAAATATTAATGGATGAAAAATACTGTTCAATTAACGAGATTTTATCGGACTCCACGTCAAAAGCTATATTTAGCAATTGAACTAATGGTGAAGCTGCTGCAGAATTAGCACAGCAGCATGTTAAATAGCAAAGAGCAGGGGACGCCTTTTGTCTCCTCACTGAACAAGAGACTGAAAATGCATCTATGATGTAGGAGGGTCATCTGTCTATGTGTTACTTTCATTGGTTAATAAAGAAACTGCCTTGGCCCTTTTGATAGGCCAGCAGCTTAGATAAGTGGAGTAGACAGAACAGAATGCTGGGAGAAAGAAGCCGAGT
>LOEQ01011153.1:0-16996 GCA_001685075.1 Bramus lutescens
TTTTTTTTTTTTACTGCTGAGTTGTACTCAGGGAATTCTGAACAGAAGAATCTCAAATGGCCAAAAGACACTTAAGGAAATGTTTAACATTCTTATCCATCAGGGAAATTCAAATCAAAACAACTCTGAGATACCATCTTACACCAGTCAGAATGGTTAAGATCAAAAACACCAATGATAGCTTATGCTGGAGGGGATGTGGAACAAGGGGAACACTCATCCATTGCTGGTGGGAGTGTAAACTTGTACAACCATTTCTGAAATCAGTATGGCAGTTTCTCAGAAAATTGGGAATCAACTTACCACAGGTTCCAGTAATAACACTCTTGGGCATATACCCTAAAGATACTCAATCATACTACAAAGACATTTGTTCAACTATGTTCATAGAAGCATTATTTGCAATAGCCAGAACCAGGAAACATCCTACATGACCATCAACCAAAGAATGGATAAGGAAAATATGCTACATTTACAAGGTTTTCTTACATTTTATACTTATATTTTATATTTATATTTTCTTATATTTATATTTAATAACACCTGCACTATGAGCTAAATGGATATTTTTCAAGATATTTTAACCTTTAGTTATACAGTCAATAAGTAAATATTTTTGTTAAATAATGTGCAAAAGAATAAGTGTTGCACTGCTAATCAAAATTTCAAGTGATTTCCAAAGTTAACTGAGCCATCTCTAGTAATTTTTACCATTTACTAAGGTAAGAACTACCCTGATAATGTTTGTGTCATAAGACTTACAACCACATTGTTCATGCTAGCTGGGTTTTTTTTTTGTAGAAAGTTTGTATTGAATGACATCTAACAGGCAATGAAAGTAGTTATTTAAGGCACTCATCATTTTATTTACACAAGTGTAATATCAATTAATGAAAAGGTATACAACATTCAACACTAATTTCCTCTATTTTAATCTATTGCATTAAGTACATTTTCACTATAAGAATCAGTTGGCGTGTGTTTTATTCCATTTAGACTCCTACAGTGAAATCACATGAACTCTAGAATTTTCCAACAACAGAAATTTAAATTGCATTATTACTGGATAGTGGGAAGTATGAAACCAAATCAGTGGTGAGGGTCTGCCACTGGCTTAGAGATAGTACCTTTTTGCTGTGTCATTACATGGTAGAAGAACTGAAGCATCTCTTCTTAGGTCTTCTCTATAGAACCCACAGAAGCAATGGATGTTGATTGTGCTCAGTTGGCTCAGATGTTAGCAACTTCATGCCCAGCAAAATGAAATAGAAAGGGCTATTGAGCTATGTCAGAGGTATTGGAAATAGACACCATATGGAAATTGGTAATTCAGATGTCAACCCACCAGAAGAGTGAAACTCAGATGGAGGTTAATCCTGTCCAGGAAAGGCCTGGAAACTGTTGCTCACATTTGCTAAAGCAATTTGGTGTCTACCCAATACCTGCATTGTAGTGTTTAAACTCATGTGATGTATATATGTAATCTCATGATTACATCTCAGTCTTATGGGTACATATATCTCTGAGTGGTCAGGAAGATGACTTTTTACTTATTTGTATAATTCTGATATATGTATCTATCTGTATAGACAGATATAGATAGATAATATACACTAGAATATGCTTCATAACTAGATCTATTTGTACAATAATTGTAGACACTTAAAAGCCTGCTTTGTTCCTTTTTCTCAGAACTAGCAGCACCTAAATAGTTCACTTTCACCCAGAGAAAGTTCAAACTAGACTAAAGACTATTTGTGGGCTAGAGAGATGGCTCAGTGGTTAAGAGCATTGACTGTTCTTCCAGAGGACCTGAGTTCAATTCCCAGCAACCACATGGTGGCTCACAACCGTCTGTAATGAGATCTGGTGCCATCTTCTGGCCTGCAGGCATACATGGAGGCAAAATGCTGTATACATAATAAATAAATAAATCCTAAAAAATGCACAATAAAATAAAAATAAATAGATTAAAAAGACTATTTCTAAATAGATCATAAGTTTGAAACTTTATAGTTATACGCAAGGTCAGAGTTGCAGGTGTCCAACCCAGGTTGTTACAAAAAGCATCCTAGGAAAAGCACGCCAATTCTTCACTTTTCGGTCTGTTAACAATAGATTTAAGTCTTAAAGTTTGTCCCTAAGCATTGCTCTCACTCCCCACCCCTGTCTGGTCATGGTCTTGGTCCTGTAACCTTGGAACCTTGTGTTGCCATGGCAATGGCTCAGCTCCTTATAACTTACCCTAGGAATGTACTTTTGACCAACAAGAGCTAGGTAACGCTTACATTTTTTTTTTATTATTGCTTCAAGTTTCCTGTAAGAAGAAGACTTTTCAGGCTAGAGGAGAGTAAGCTAGGAGGAATTAGAATTACGACAAGAGAATTAGAATAGAATCAGAAGAATAAAGACACTTGTTCAGAACAGAGGGTGTAAGAGAGTTCATTTGCCCTCAGATACCCTAAGGAAAAAGTTCCTATCACTTGCTGTAGTGTATGTAGACTCTAAACCCTGAAGAGGGCCTTGGGGCTGGAGCCCAAATGCCCTTGATAGACCTACTGGAAGCGAAGTCTAGTGAAAAGTATTTAGGTCATTAGGGGTATGCCCCTGAAAACTATTCTTAAGATTCCTCTCCTGTTTCCATGATGGAAGCTGTTTTCTTTGACACATAATTCCTGCCATTACTATCTTGTATGGCTTCGAGAGGCACAAAGTGACAGATCCACTTAATTTCCTACAGGAATTCTAAAAGAATTAGACAAAGAATAAAATAAGATTTCACAGATTTTTTTTTTACAGTTACAGAAAACAAGTAAGAAAGATATTAATCCATTCATGGTGACTCTACCTGAATACCTGATCATTTCCTGACAGAGTCACATTTGGAGCTATATTTCAACCTACAAACTTTGCATAACACAAACATTCAGATAACAGCAATAAGAAAACATTTTAATATGCTAATAGCACTTTATAGAAGAATTGTGAGCATAGCTGGACAAAGATATTAAGTACCACAAGTTTAACCATGCTTCCTTCTTCTGTTACACAAATTTTATCCGTAGCCATCATTTAACAAAAGGAAATTTGATTCTCATATATAAACCAATAAAATTATAATATAGATCCTGAAAAAAAAGAAACCAAAAACATTTAGGCCATTCATTTACATAATTTTCTTGTGCCCTCAGGACCTGCTCAGGTCCAATCCCATTTATACTACTTTCATTTGATAATGCATTGCTGCTGTGACCATCCTACTTTGTGACTTGCTGGGTTAGATAACACCTAGCTCAAGTTGGGTAGCTCAGCTCATGTTATGCTCAGTTTCTACTAAGGCCAAAAGCTGCTTCTCAAAATGAGAATATTTGTCTATAGGTGATGGTACAGCCTTGCTTCAAAATCACGAGAGTCTCCCTTGTGGTTCACATATAGAATCCTGACAAAGGCTCAAACATCATTTCTCTTTGCCAGCAATACCTCAACAACCATCTGGTCTGCTGCATCATATGTTCCAATTGTTAGAGCAGCCTGCACAACAGCCTGGAAGAGCCTTGTTGCATTACAGACCCCAATCAAAGCTAGCAGCTTTATGAGTCACTTGGTACATTGACAGGAGTAACACAGCCAAAAAATAAATGTGTTACCTCCAGAATACACTAAGATTTGTACTTCTTTCATGGTGGTGGAGGGTCCCAGTACAATAACTTATCCTTAACTTTAGAAGGAATGTCTCTTCATGCCCCATGCCACTGGATTTCTAGTAATTTCACTAATGTTGAAGGCCCCTGAATTTTGATTTTGACGTGTGTATGTGTTATCAACAAGTCTAAAACAGCTGATACCTCCTGCTCACTTGGTCAAATCAGCATAATCTCAACAATATTGTAGAAATGTGTAGTATTTTGTGAATGAGTCAGAAGATCAAGATCCCTTCTAACTAATATATGACAAAGAATTGGAGAGTTAGTATACACTGGAGGTAAAACTGGAAAGGTATACTACTGGTTTGCAAACTGAAAATAAATTGCTTCTGGTTGTCTTTATGGACAGGTACTGAGAAAAAAGAAATTTTCTAGGTCAATAGCTGCATATCACATATCACATCAGGGCCAGAAGCTGAAATAAGCACCACTATATGTTTAAGTTTTCAATAGTCAATTATCATTCTCCACAATCCATTTTTCTTCTTCACAGGCAAGATAGTAGAGTAAAAGGGAGAGGGAAACACTACCCACACATCGTGCAAGTCCTTGATGGTGGCACTAATTTCTGTAATTTCTTCAAGGATGCAATATTTTTGGTTCACTATTTTCTGTGATGAAGGCAACTTCAATGGCTTCTATTTGGTCTTTCTAATCATAATAGTCCTCACTTAGCAGGTTCAGGGAACCAAAGTGGGAATTCTGCCAACTTTTAAGTATATCTATCCTAGTTATGCATACTGGAACTAGGGAAGTAACCACATCATGAGTTCAGAAATTAACAGGATACACTGAGTCTGACTTTAGCCAAACTCCCCCTAATCTCCATAAGCCCCTACTTTATCTGGCATGCTACGATGCTGTTTGGAGTCTCCTGGACTCAGTATCTAATAGACACCAGAAAGTCTGATTGATTCTTTTTTCCCAGTATACAGTTACATAGGTCCCTCTGTGGAAGGATGGGAGAAAGGCTAACAATAATATTCTTGGGTATTTTAGCAAGGTCTTTCTGCAGGCCATACTGGTTCCCCTTCATTCAAGGGTATTGGGTCTCTAAACTGGTTAAAGTCTAGAAATTAGTTAATGCGACGAGATTCCCTAAAGCTACAATCAAATGTAGCCATTCTTTCATCTGTTTGAGAATCTTACTGCTTATATAGATCAGACAGAAACATAACAGGATTATCTATTTCAATGTCGCCACTTGGCCCTTGTTACTTTAGGGCCCGGTTAAACTTAACACATTCAATTCATCCAATTGAGCAGCAACAACTCAAACTCTAAGGTCTGACTGTCTCACCATTTGTGTGTTATAGAATTAGTGAATGGGAAGTCTTCTGGGCTGTGCCTTTGTGGAGGATCAGGTTTTACAAATGTACCTACCCTTGCATTGTAATTGTCTTGAACCTTAAAATAACTTCAACAGTAAGGCAGGGGTTATCAAGCACCTCCAGTTCCTTTTCAGTGAACTATCCTATGACAAATGCTTCAGGAAATCAATCAAACTTTGAAACACTTTTAAGCTGTGTGAACTTTCATGCAAAACCTAGAAACTTCTTCAGTGGCTCCACATTATTAAACTAAGCCTGATCCAATTTTATGTTTCTTTCATTATTATCCCACACCCTTATAATTCATTCCCACATATATTCCCCAGACAACTTCTTCAATGAATTAGCAAACTCATTAAGCTTTTTAATAGTGCAACACATTTTCACGGGCTACATGCTCTACACCCTCTCTAGAAGTCTATTTAGCTTTGAGTCTGGTTACAGGTCTACAAGTAAATATTCGTGGGCCCTGAGGAATATCAGTATTGTCTTGCCTGACATCTCCTTTAGAGAAGGTTGCTACAGACTCTAAAAACAAAAACACTGAAGGATTAATTTCCTCATGCAAAGATGGAGAGATCAGTACTGAAGGGGTGATCTTCTACTAAAGGTGGAAAGAGTACTTCCTCAGATAAGATAAATCCTTCAGAATCTAAGGGTTCAAAGACTAGTGTAAAGTCTTGAGAGGTTAGAATTGGCTTCTGTGTATGCAATTGCTTAATTATTCAAACTCTGTCATGGGAATAAGGGAAATACTGTTTGTTCTTGGGCAGATACTTATATTACAGGATATTGACAGGGCTGTTGCAACTCTTTGCCATCACATTATATCACTCTATTACTGGCAGTTTGGCTGAGGGCAAGGTTTTAATGTGTGGAAATTTTGTGGCCAAGCTTGTGAAAATCCGCGAATGGGATGGATTCCATTTCTCTGGTCTCTTAATGGTTGTCTTCTCACCAGGTTCTCCAATAACGGAGGGACAAATCTAATCTTGAGAAAGTGGGTGGGACTCTATCCATATAATGGCTGTGAACTGGACACAGTTGATACATTGAGTGGGAGCAGCATGCTAGTGAAACATATCAAATATCAGGGTGACAGACATTCTGTGAGATACCACAGTAACACTCATTCTCAGGAAAGATTTTGGTAGAAGATTCGAGGAACATATGGGATGTGGCACTTCTAATGATAGAGGTGGAAAGCTTTGCTGAAGGCTGAGTGGAGACAGAGCTCATGAACCCTGGAGCACAGAATATTGACGAGCAGGATAAAAATATAGGAACTTAGTGCAAGAGTCATCAGATGACAACAGGTTATCCAAGAAGAGAAAGAGACAAGGACCACCATGGCAGACACTTGTTCTAAATTCTCTTCTGTCCCATGCTCCTGAAAATCCCTGGAGCATTTGAAAACCTTTTACTCATTTGTCACAGCCTTATCTGATAGGAATGGCAAAAGTCATAAAGCTAGCACAGCTGTTTGACAAAGATCCAGCAAAGCTGAGCCTCATGATGGCCATTGTGTCTCCATTATTATTATTATTATTATTATTATTATTATTATTATTATTATTATTANTTAAAATGAACTTTTCTCATTTTACATTAACAATTCCAGTTACCACTCCCTCTCCTACTCCCAGATCCTCCCACTTCCCCCCCACACTCCACCCCTATCAACTTCTAAAAGAGGGTAAGGCTTCCCACGAGGAATCAATAAAGTCTGACACATCAATTTGCAGCAGAACCAAGGCCCTCCTTCCTATATTTAGGCTGAGCAAAGTATCCTTCTGAATAGAATGGGGTCCAAAAATGAGTTGAAGTACTAAGGATAAATCCTGGTTCCACTGCCTGTGGCCCCACAGACTGCCCAAGCCACACAACTGTTGCCCACATTCACGGGGCCTAGTTTGGTCCTATGCAGGTTCCCCCACTATCAATATGAAGTCAGAGAGCTCTCACTACTACAGGTCAGCTCTTTCTGTCATATCCCCATCACGGTCTTGACCCCTTAGCTTTTATTATTGCTCCTCCTGCTCTTTGACTGGTCTCTGGAAGCTAGGCCCAGTGTTTTGCTGTGAATTTCTGCATCTGCTTCCATCAGTTACTGGATGAAGGTTCTATAATGACAGTTAGAGTAGTCACCAATCTGATTACAGGGGAAGGCCAGTTCAGGCACCCTCTCTACTATTACTTAAGGTCTTAGCTGGAGTCATCCTTATGGGTTCCTAGGAATTTTCTTGGGGCCTGGTTTCCAACTAGTCACTTAAGGTCTCCCGCAATCAAAATATCTCTTTCCTTGCTCTCCTTCTCTGTTCTTCCCCATTTTGACATCCCATTCCCTCACGATCTCCTCCTTCCTCCCCTTCTCCCCTTCTCCCCTTCCTTTCACTTTCTTCTCTTCCCCTCCCCTTCAACCCTCCCTTCTCCACTCACCACACTCTCAGTTTTCTCAGGAGATCATGTCTGTGTCTATTTCCCTTTCACATGGGGATCCACATATGTTTCTTAGGGTTCTCCTTGTTACCTAGCCTCTCTTGGGTTATTGACTATAGGCTGTTTATCCTTTTCTTTAAGTCTAATATCCGCATGTGAGTGAGTACATGCCATGTTTATACTCACTGGGTCTGTGTTATGTCACTCAGGGTGGGTTTTTTTTTCTAGTTCCATTCACTTGCATGCAAATTTCAAGATGTCATTGTTTTTTACTGCTGAGCAGTACTCTACTGTGTAAATGTACCACAGTTTTTTTATTCATTCTTCAGTTGAGGGGCATTTAGGTTGTTTCCAGGTTATAGCTATTATGAATAATTTTACTAGGAGCATAGTTGAGTAAATATCCTTGTAGTATGATTGTGCATCCTTTGGGTATATGACCAAGAGAGATATTACTGGGTCTTGAGGTAGATTGATTCCTGATTTTCTGAGAAACCAGCATACTTATTTACAAGGAGAGTGTCCAAGTTTGCACTCCCACCAGCAATGGAGGAGTGTTCCCCTTACTCTGTATCCTCTTCAGCATAAGATATCTTTGGTGTTTTTGATTTTAGCCATTCCGACTGTTGTAAAATGGTATCTCTAAGTCATTTTGATTTACATTTCCCTTATGGTGTCTTTTGGCCATTTAAGATTATTCTGTTGAGATCCAAGCCCCATTTTTTCATTGGATTGTTTGGTATTTTAATGTTTTGTTTACTGACATATTTATATAATTTGGGATCAGTCCTCTGTCCAATATGGAGTTGGCAGAGATCTTTTCACATTCAGTAGGTACCATTTTGTCTAACTGACTGTGAACTTTGCTTTACAGAAGCTTCGCAGTTTCAGGAGGTCCCATTTACTAATTGTTGTTCTCAGTGACAGTGCTGGTGGTGCTATGTTTAGGAAGTGATCTCCTGTGCCCATGCATTGAAGGCTACCTCCCACTTTCTCTTCTGATGGTTCATTGTGATCAGATTTATATTGAGGTCTTTAATCCATTTGGACTTGAGTTTTATACATGCAGTTAGATATAGATCTATTTGCATTCTTCTACAGGCTAACATTCAGTTATGCCAGCACCATTTGTTGAAGATGCATTCTATTATTTCTATTGTATAATTTTAGCTTTCTTGTCAAAAACCACATGTTCATAGGTGTGTAGATTAACATCAAGGCCTTCAATATGATTCCATTGGTCCACATGTCTGTTTTTGTACCAATATCAAACTCTTTTCATTACTGTATCTCTATAGTAGAACTTGATGTCAGGAATAGTGATGCCTCTGGAAGTTCCTTTCTTGTACAGGATTAGTTTGGCTATCCTGTAATTTTTTTCCCATATGAAGTTGAGATTTTTTTTGAGGTCTGTGAAAAATTGTGTTTGGAATTTGATGGGGATTGCATTGAATCTTTAGATTACTTTGTTAAGATTTCCATTCGCATTATGTTGATCCTACCTATCCAAGAGCATGGGAGATCTTTCCATTTTCTGAAATCTTCAGTTTCTTTCTTCAAAGGATTAAAATTCTTCTCACACAAATCTTTCACTTCTTTGGTTAGTGTTACCCCAAGATATGTTACATTATTTGTGGCTATTGTAAAGGGTGATGTTTCCCTGATTTCTTTCTCAGGCCTTTTATCATTTGTATATACAAGGACTACTGATTTTTTGAGTTGATCTTGTATCCTGCCACATTACTGAAGGTGTTTATCAGCTGTAGGAGTTCTCTTTGTTACCCAAGTGCATGGTCAATTTTAGAGAAAGTTCCATGAAGTGCTGAGAAGAAGATATATTCTTTCGTGTTTGGGTGAAATGTCCTATAGATGTCTGTTAAGTCCATTTGAGTCATGACATCTGTTAGTTCTTTCATTTCTCTGTTAAGTTTCTGACTAGCAGACCTGCTCATTGGTAAGAGTTGGGTATTGAAGTCTCCTACTATTACTGTGTTGGGTTTGATGTACAATTTAAGCTTTAGTAATGTTTCTTTCATATATGTGGGTGCTCTTACATTGGGACATAGATATTCAGAACTGAGAATTCATCTTGATTGATTGTTCCCGTTGTGAGTATGAAGTGTCCTTCACCATGTCTTTTGATTGATTTTAGTTTGAAGTCTATTTTGTTAGATATTAGGATAGCTACACCAACTTGTTTCTTAGGTCCATTTGATTGGGAAAACTTTTCCCAACCCTTTACTCTGAAGTAATGTCTGTCTTTGAAGTTGAAATGTGTTTCTTTCAATCAGCAGAAGGATGGACCCTGTTCTCATATCTGTTCTTTTAACATGTCTCTTTTTATCAGTGAACTGAGTCCACATAGTGGGCTACAAGAGTTGGCCACAGATCAGATCATAGGCCTCTTCCCACTATATACTCAGGTATTTATGCGGCATATACAGTGGTAAAGTTAGTTTAGCTAAAGTTACCTCTGCCTTACACAGGTACTTATGTTGATGGGCAAAGAAAGATCCAGAAAAATAATAAAAGAATTAAATTTCAGGACCTCCTTTCTTAGAAAAGTTTGCTCATGCAGAGTCACTGTGATGTCATATGACCAAAGAACAAAAGAATGCCTAGATTAGACATATAAACAAATTCCATAAAATATAAAATCTAAGCATTGCATTATGCCAGAATTTGAATAATGACTGTAGCAGCTTTGGACTGAGGATTTTTCTTGGGCACTCTATTAAAAATTAATAATATATTACTTGAGGCATGGCAAACTGCACAGGCTGGCTTGGAGGTTTTGTTTTGGTCTAGCATTCTTGTACAAAAGCTACAAACCTGAGAACAGGTAAGCCTCTAGATTCTTAAAAATTGGGTTATGGAATTGAGAAATACAATGGTTATAAAATATAACTGTTTATCCGTAATGATTAAACTTGAGGGAAAATGACTCTAAAAGATAACTGTTCTGTCACTGTTTATCAACAATGACTAAAAGATGTGCAAGAGGAGTGAAACATATGTGGAAAACCAAAAATGGTATGATCTATGTTTTGGAACAACAGGAATCTCTCCATGCTTACTAAATTCTGTATAAATAAAGAAGTATTCTGATTGTTAGTCAGTCAGGCTGAAAGATTCTCCTGACCATCATGCCTCGCACAGTCCTTCTTGTGACTGTTTCTTACCTCCATTTTGGGACCTGTTAACCATGGGGACTTGTCTCCTTCATCTGGCACCCATATAGGGACTCATTCTGTTGTACTAGTCCAAAAATTTGATGTTAAGTCAGCACTATTTATTTTACTTAAATTTATTCTGTATGGATAGGTATTTTTGCTTACATATATGTCTGTGCACTATGTGAAAGAGCAGTACCAATGCAGACCAGAAGAGAGTTTTAGGCCCCCTGGTATTGGAGTTATAGATGCTTGTGATCCACCATGTCAATGCTCTGAATTGAACCTAAATACTCTGGAAAAACAGCAATCAGTTCTACTGCTGTTATCCATTGAGCCTTCTCTCTAGCCTTGAAGCATTGTTCCTTTAAGGTTGTACAGATTTTACCTTGACCATTGATCAGTAAATTCATGGCTCAATGGTTTTAGAGTATAACAACTGTGAATGAATACAGTTTACTATATATTTGAAAGTTCGTATTTCAGTTTAGTTATTTGGTTAATAAGTTCTAAGGATGATGTTCATTGGACTTATGAAGAAAGTATCTGGGGACAGATTCCAAGTAGTCAGAGTCTGTTTAACAGTGTGAAAACTTTCACCTTTTTCTTTGTCCTTTGATCTCTACAATTCTTTATGCACCTAGAACAAAATAATTTGAAATATATTTTGTAATGATCAAATCAAGCTATTACATCGATATTATATGAAAATATTTTAATAAGAGGACTTCTATAGCCACTTTCTATATATTCTCAACATGCATGATTCCCCAAAATCCTTTAAAGGGTTTAGACTATGCACAAAGGTAAGATTATGAAACTTTGTATGAATTCTCCAGATTTCTTCCATTTGTTTTAGTCTAAATCACTCTACCTGAAATTGTTTTAATTTTAGTTTCAATGTGATGTATACTCTATTTCAGCAACACTTATCACTAACATATTTTTACATAGAAAGTTATATATGCTTCACTTGCTTGACAACTGATTGGGTTTATTTCTTGTGCAGTCTTCGAGACTATATATACACACATATATGTATATATGTGTGCATATATATGTATATATCAATGCATTTGAGTCACATTTTAACCTTGTTTACCCAGAGTTGCTAATTATATAGCTATTTCATGCAACGGAGCTTCTGTTGAGAAATAATGAATTTGCAATTCAACTCAATAAACACTTATTAGATACAAGCTATGTCTCAACTTCTTTGCCAGGTATATGCTATATGACTCCTAATAGTTAGAGTCAACTAGGAAATGGTCTTTCCAATAGTTTTGTATCTGAGTTATTGTTTTTCACCTTGTAAAAATCTTCTATTTGACAAACAAATCCAGGATCACCGTAATCTTTGTGATTTAGGAACTTAATAGTTCCTAAATGGAACTTACTCCCTGTTTCACTGCTCACAGTAAATATTGGCCACTCAATTAGACTGTTCTACTATAGTATAGTTATTAGATAAAAAAGCAAGAAACTTTTGAAAGCCTTAGACTAAAAATATGAGGCCAGAACTTCATTTTTTTCATCAAACTTAAACTTAAATCCTATTTATCTTCCACTTACTATCTGAGTGATTTAAGCATGACTCACCATTGGTTATCTTAATCTTTTAAAACTGAAATCAATGTTATAGCTATCTAATAAATTGAGTCACAAAAAAGCAATCAGGATTTTTTTTATATAACACCAAATACCAAATTGATGTTAAGCATCGTGTTTTTGTTTAAATAAAATCTAAGTTTTTAGAGATATGCTTGCATTAATGCACAAACTCTAACAGGGCACTACACATGATTCACTGCATCTTTCAGTGAATAGTGGCAAAATCTCTCATAGTTTTTCTGCCTCCTTTCTAAAATGTCTCAAAACTGCCAAATAAGTGGAAATATCAAAGGCAAAAGAGACAGATGTATGGTTGCATTTTCACTCTTAGCAGCCTGGGGCTTATTCTTTTAGGACTCTTGTCTCAAAAAAGATAATATGTTAGAAATCCCCAAAAAATAATTTCTTAACAAGCCAATATGAAGCAGAGTTGGAGTCAGTTAAGAACAGGAAGAGAGGTACTGATGCCAATGCAGGAAGAAAGCGCACGACTGGGATTCTCAAAGAATACTCATGCTTAATATTTCGATTTTTTGGTTCTTTGTGTATTTTAGACATAAACCCTCCATCAAATGGATAGATAGTACATAATTTTACCATTCTGAAAGAAGTTGCTTTACTCAAATGGTTGGTATCCTTTGCTATACAGAAGCCTATTTAGTTTCATGAGGTCCCATTTATCAATGGTTGGTTTAATGCCTGCACTACAACGTTTCTGTACAGAAAGTCATTTCTTATGTCAATAAACTCAAGTGTATACTATATTATTTCCTCTATCTGATTTAGGGAGTCAAGTCTTCTGTTGAGGTCTTTGATACATTTGGTGTTGAGTTTTGTGTAAGGATAAAGGTATGAGTCCAGTTTCATTTTTTATATATAGCCATTCAATCAGAGCAGCACCATTTGTTGATAATGTTGAGTTTTCTTTAATATGATACACTAATGGATTCTTTGTCAAAAATCAGGTGGAATGTTGGGCGGTTGACTTGCATGTAGGTCCTCAATTCTACTCCATTGCTCAATGTTTCTATTTTTATGTCAGTACTACAGTATGTAGTATAACTCTATTTAGGGTGATGGTGCCTCCAGTAGTTTCTTATTGCTGTCCACGATTATTTTGGTTACCCTGGGTCTTTTGAGTTACCATATGAACATAACTTTTTTCAATTTCTGGGAAGATCTGCAATGGAAGTAAGGAGAGGATTGTGTTGAATCTGTTTATTGCTTTTGATAGGATGGCCATTTTCACAAAATTAATCTTAACAGTCTACGAGCATGAGAGGTATTTCCATCTTCTGGTAATTTTTTTCATTTTTTATTAGTGTCTTAGAGTTTTCATTATACCAGTATTTTATATTATTTTTAGGTCTAATTCTAGTATTCTTCTAGACTATTGTAAATGATACTGCTTCAATGACTTCTCAGTATTTTTTCATTTATAAATAGGAAGGCTTCTGATTTTTGCATGTTAATTATGTATCCTACTAATGTTTAGGATATGTTTTCAGCCATAAGAGATTTTTGTGTAGTCTTTAGATTCTTTTAGATACAGAATCATGTCTTCTGAAAATATACCTAATTTGACATGTTATTTTCCCTTTTTGCACCCCATTTATATCCTTCATTTTTCTTAAGACTTCTATACTATATTGAACAGGAAAAAGAGAGTGGACATCCTTAATTGCCTCTGATTTTAGAGGAAATTTCTTGAGTTTGGCCCAGTTAGCAAGATGTTAGCTGATGTATATTGTCATTATTATGTTGAGATAACATCCCTAGATTCAATAGGTCTTTTTATGACAAAGGGCTACTGGATTTTGATAAAGGATTTTTTGCATCCAGTGAGAAAATCGTGTGGTTTCTGTCCTTGAGTCTATGTGGAAGATTACACTCATTGATTTACATATTGAACCATCACTGGAACTGTGAGATAAACTGAATTGATCAAGATGGATTTTTTATTAAGAACTTTTCATCCATGTTCATCACAGATATTGGCCTATAATTTTCTTTGTGTGTGTGTGTGTGTGTGTGTGTGTGTTTGTGTGTTGGGTTCTTCTCTGGTTTTAGTATCAGAGTAATGCTGGTTTCTTAAAAATAATTTGGAACTGTTCTATAAAATTCAATCTTATAGAATTATTTGAGTAGTATGGTGTAAGTTCTTCTTTAAAAGTCTGGTAGAATTCTGCTCAGAAACCATTTGACTCTGGCCTATTTTAGTTTGAAAAATTTAAATTACTGCATCTATCTCATTGGATGCTGTGGGTCAATTTGAATTATTTATTTTATCTTTACTTAGCTTTAATGGGTAATATGTATATATATATAATAGGCTATATATACATGCATATATATATACTTTCTTTTTGATTTTTCAATTTATTGAATATGATTTTTAAATTACATGCTTATGACTCTTAATTTACTCAACATCTGCTGTACTATCTTGATTTACTTTTTAACTTTATTAATTTGGATCTTCTCTAATTTTGTTTTTATTAATTTGACTGAAGGTTTGTCAATCTTGCTAATCATTTCACTCATCCCATTTAAAAACTAGCTCATGGAACTAAACAGAGAGTTGCCAAAAAATGAAATACAAATGGTTAAGAAACATTTGAAAAATATTCAGCATCCTTAGTTATCAACAAAAGGCAAATTAAAACTAATTTGTTGTTTTTTTATCTACAGTCAAAGTAGCTAAGATTTTTTTAATGGCAACAAATGCCAGCATGGATATGGGGAAAAAAGAATTCTCATTCATTGCTGGTGGCAGTGCAAATTAGTCTATCCAGTATAGAAATCAGTATGGAGAATTCTCAAGAAGATAAAAACAGATCAGCCACATGATGCAGTTATGCCACTATTATGAGCATACCCAATGGATTCTGTAAGCTACTGTACCTGCTCATCAGTGTGCACTGATATTCTATTCATAATAGCCAGGAAATGAAAATAGTCCAGATATCCACAACTGAGGACAGAATAGGGAAAATGAGGTATATTCACATAATAGAGTATTACTCAGCAGTTAAATAAAATGAAATAATGAACATGGTAGGTATATAAACGGAAATAATCACTTAAATCGACATAACCCAGACCAGTAATGACATACATTGCATGTTATCTCTAATGTGTTGATGTAAGTTTTGAATCTTTAAATACATATGCTCCATTTGGAATATTCATACAGGTCTGGAAAAAAAAGCTTAATTGGAGTCATTTTCCAGTCTAGCAAGTAAAAATCTGGATGTCATGAATGGATTACCTCTTTTGGAGTTGTTGGATTGTGAAGTCCCATAGACCACCAAATATTTCAGACTACTTGCAATTCTCTTCATTATCTTTCCAAACTTAAGAGTAAGTTTCATACAACATGTAGGATTAAAACTGTCATTCATCTGGAAGCTTCAATCATACTGGCCAGCTTTCATAGTGCTAGAAGGTGCTATGCATGATATCAAAGGAGAAAAGTAGTTATCAATATTACCCAGCTATGTTATAAGCTACAACAAGACCGGGCAAGTAAGACAGGCCTACTGGTACAAAAGTAGCACAAATATCATGGAAGTAACCAATTACAACGAATTGGATTTGAGGCTCATTCAAAAAGTTGAAATTCATATCTGGCACCATTTTGGGGGGAAAAGAACATGTATCTAGATAGGTGGTCATAAGAACTAAGGGAGAACTTACTACTAATGCCTCTGCTAACTGGATGTTTTAAACAAAATTCTAATGACTTATGGTTTTAACCATTGAATGGTGAATCTCTTAAACTCCATCAGAGAAGATTCTTTTTTGTCGTAGAACATAACGCAGATACTCATAAATGTTTAAGCTGGAGAGAATTGAAGATTACAGAATATTCAGCCCTAAATGTGGTTCTTAAAGCTCAGGGATTATTATGGAAGAGTGAGTAGAAAGATTTTAGAGACAGAGAGAATAGATGCCTTAATGAAAACAATATTTTCTGAACACAGCACGATAGTTGTTTATATGAACTTACAGCATGCACAAGACTACTCATGGTCAATCTAAGCATGATGTCAGCACAGGAAGTGGAGTTGGCCACATTGTCCCATCCTTATGGAAGTAACTGTTGACATTTGGTAGTTGCTAGGAGAAGGAGAGCCAGTTTTTCTCTTAAGGATGTTACCCTGTGTAGGCTGACCACCCTTCAGTGGGAGGTTATACATCCATAAGCATCTGAGCAGCACAAATGAGACTTCAGTGTTTAAGAAAAGGAAGACACAAAAAATGAATAAATACGGAAGTGGAAATGGAGCTGGGTCAGGGAGGTGAATATGATCAAAACACATTCTATACAATTCTTTTTCTTTTTTGCTTTTATGTGTCTTTTTAATTTTATTTTTATTGAGTTCTACATTTTTCTGTTCCCCTCCCTGCCTCTCCCCTCCCTTTTAACCCTCTCCAAGGCCCCCCATGCTCCAATTTACTCAGGAGATTTTGTCTTTTCCTACTACCCATGTAGATTAGATCTATGCATGTCTCTCTTAGTGTCCTCATTGTTGTGAGATTGTGATTTATAGGCTGGCTTTCTTTGCTTTATGTTTAAAAACCACTTATTAGTAAGTATATACAATAATAGTCTTTTTGGGTCTGGGTTACCTCACTCAAAATGATGTTTTCTAGCTCAATCCATTTTCCTGCAAAATTTAAGCTGTCATTATTTTTTCTGCTGTGTAGTATTCCATTGTGTAAATGTACCACA
>LOEQ01011153.1:34843-45098 GCA_001685075.1 Bramus lutescens
AGGCAGTTTCTTTATTAACCAATGAAAGTAACACATAGACAGATGACCCTCCTACATCAAGGACTTATTCTGAGAAGGGATTTGTTCCTGCTTCAACTTGGTATACCAGACTTTGTTAACTCTCCAAGCCCTACCTCCTTTGAGAAGTGGGTGGGAGGTTGAATGGGGACAAGTGGGGGATGGGAGAAGTGGAGGGAGGGGGAACTAGAGCTAGTATGTAAAATTATTTTTTTAAAAAGAAAACACAGTAACTATACTAGAAAGTTCAAAGAAAAGCAGGACAATTAGAATGCATCAAGCAGAATAAAACACTATCACAATTCCCTTGGGTAGATACCACCTGTGCAAACCATAGGCCACACATGAGTTGCCAGAAGACAAGCTGGCAGCTCTGGAAGACACCCGCTGCCCAACTGTAGATCATGCCTTCCAGAAACTAACTCCAAACTCCAGCAGACAGGCCCTACCCAACCACAGGTTGTGCCTGCCAGAAAACCAGGTAGGCTGCCTGCCCATAGACCTCCTTCACTCTGTATGTGCCCCCTCTATCCTATTCCTAATCCACAGTCTCCTCCTCTTTTTTGTGTCCCAGCACTCGATATAGGCAGAAACCCCCTGCTAAACAAGACACCGTGCCTGCCACCAAAAGNGGGTGGAGACCCTCTGCTCAACCACAAGCCACACAGGCCAGAATATCAGAGAGGAAACAGAAACCAAGGGAAAAAACACGCATCCAAAATAAGAAAAACCCCAGAAACTGGCACCTAGATATATAAAAACCCAAAATCCAGAGCCCTAGACTCCAGCACAAAAACACAATCAACAACAGCCAAGGAAATATGTCACCACCAGAGGCCAGCTACTCTACTGAATATTTCACTAAGGCTAAAGGACAAGAAAAAGAACTTTAAACCAACTTTTGAGTTAATCTTGCATACCACCATTTTTCGGAGTTTCCTGGTGGGATTTCTGGGGTCCCTTATGTATATTATCATATCATTTGCAAATAAAATAAAAATGAAAAAGTGGGGGAAAATATAGCATATGATTGAAGACAAATGTTCTTTGTTTTATAAAACAATATTGGCAAGACATTCAGAGTTATTTTCTGTCATGGAAATAAGCAATGCTGCAGAATGTTGTTCCCATAATTAATATTTGCTGTGGGCAAGTTCTTTACTCCTAGATTATGAATATACTTTATTACATACCATCTTTTACTGTGATTCAGGTCTGATCCTTTGTGTTACTTTTTGCTATTTCTTTTGTGATGACCGTAAAATTTTATAATGTAATTAAGATTCATAACAAATATCCATCTCCAAGTAATATAATTATTTGATGACAATAAATATATATTTAGTTTTTACTAAGCTAAATTTTAAGGAATTTAATTTTAAATTCAAACAGAAAATGCTTCATGGATTATAACTGTAGATGATTTAGGACAGAAATGAAGACAAGGCATAGATTTATTTCTCACTTTACCTCAGCTCTTCTTTTGCAATTCTAGTGCTCAAATCAGCCTGGGACCAAGTGACACCAAGGAAAAGTGGGATTGGGCCGAGTCCTCCTATACTAGCCTTATTCTACAACCCTCCAGTGCTCCAAAGAGTGGGTTTTAAAGGAAAGGGAATTAGAATTTCAGCAGAAATCACTACCCTGAAGTCTAAAATATAAATCAGCTATAAAAGGGCTTAGATAAATTCATGAATGAAAGGTCCATAGAGGGAAAAGGGAAACCAATGAGGAGAGATTACAATTTTAGACTTAAATTGAGAGGGGATTCTCAAGAGTGCATCTGCTCTGGCTGTTTACCTTCAGGTAGTTAAAAATAAACCTGTGCTTTCTGATGAGGCAACTGAAACTCAGAGTCGCTTGCCCAAAGTCCATAGCCAATCAAAATGCAAGAGACACAGAAATAACTACTCAAACTTCACAAGGAAATATATATTCCATGCAGTGACAGATCCCTTTCTCAGCCGTATCCTGATGCTGGGCCAATTTCACTAATGATTTCATTCTCAGAGATGTGAATTTCATGTTGAACCCTTTTGAGGAATGTTCTCTATATTAATAGACCATGGCAGGCACAAATAACTAAAGAAATAGCTTCACAATTATCTCATTTTAACTAATTCTATTTAATATATGATCTAAATTTTATTTCTCCTGCAGGTACCATTCTACTAAAAATAGTAAGAGGTTTGTATAATGAAAAGATTTAAAAGGTCCATTCATTTTTTTAACTTCAATAGTTCTACATTCTAAGATCTAAATTCAATGTGAACAACAAACTCGAGTTTATATGATGACCCTTTCAAATTGAATTTATAAGAAGAAAAATCCCTTAGCTGTACCTAAACATTGAGCATTATGTCTTATGCACAATGTGCATTAGCATTCAAAAAAGGAACAGCTTTCAAAGGTAATGTAAAATTTTCAAGTGGCATGGAGTTTGAGGATAATCATTCCAATTTAATGTAGTATGTCATTCAGGAGGAAGATCTTTCAGCTTTCTTCACTGAAATTATACAGGGGTTATCATAATATCTCCTTCCCTACATACAAATATATTTAGTAAATTATTAAGTAAATAAAGTAACTATGGAATATTATTAGTAAGACAAAAACACTCACCATACTCTAAAGTAATTGCCCATATCTCCACTTATGAGTAGACACAAAACTAAGTGTATAAAGAGCTGATCCTTAAAATATTATGATGAAAAAGTGAACACTGTCCCCCTGTATTTTTGCAAACTCATCTATATACTTTTAATATTGTCTAAATGTTCCCCACTGCTAAGTCACCTGTAGTGTAGTGTTAAGTCACTACTGAGGCATTATTTTTTCAACCACCTTTTTTATAAACTTGGAATTTCTTTTTATCCTCTCATTCATAAACATTATTCTGTACCGCTTCTCCAGGAACTACTCTCCAACGAGACTACAAAGACATTTCATGCTGTATCTTGGTTACCAATGTTTAATGTTGAGTCTTCATTATATTTGTCAGTTTCTTAACTGCATTAAACTTCTTATAAAGAAGGCACTTTGTGCCAGTCAATAAGTCAGATAAAGAATTTCTGACACTAGTACAGAAATGTTGGAAAATATGTTAATATTGTAAGCATATAATGATGTCCCATATCATAACCCCAAAGTACATCCTGGGAAAAGACTATTCATTCCTATAAAGACCTCAGGATGTCATACAATACAACACTCATTATAAAGTGAGTATTGAAGTTGTGCATGGGTAGTATATTTTTTCTTTCATACATAAATAAATTTTCTATATTATATGTAGCAGCAAAACTATGTATTTCAGCTATTATTTTGCATAATCTAATTTAACAAAACCTAACAGCATGAAATATGTAGATGAATTTTGTGAATAAGGACTTCACTTAATAATCAAATTATAATGAAAGAATTCCTTTCTTAGGTAAATTTAAACAACATCTACCTTCTTCATAAAGTCCCAATGACAAACCAAGTTGTGATTTCACCACAGTTCACTCTGAGGAACCAATGAGTTTATCGTGCTCATTTACAGAGCATATGTGAAGGATTATCAACAGGGGCAAGGGTAGTACCAAAGAAGGCGCCCTAGAATGTCTTTACCCAGTGTGATTTAAGAGTTCCCCATATTTGCAAAGACATATCACTGCTGTGGGATCTGTTAGGAACAGATAGAAACACATTCTGTTCCTTTAGCCAATAGCCTTCAAGATACCAGCCCATTTGGGCATGGCTCTTATAGTTTAAAGAGCTGCGAGAACTGTCTGCCCGCTCTCTTGCTTCTAGCTCATGTTCGGCTGCTAGACTCTGTTCCTCTTTGAGCTCAGAAAACTATTGTTTAGGACAGTGATCTGTAACTTTTACCCTTAAATAAATAACCTTTTTATTATCCTAATTCTACAGTTAATCTTATTGAAATATATATCGTCTAACACCTCTGTAGACTCCAAAGCTATGGGCATTTAGGGCAGAACCTTATACAAATGGCTTTGAGGATGGGTTGGACTCTCAGCAGTACATCCAATGACCTTCCATAATTCTTGTTCTATGAGGTAATATCAAGGCTTAACAGGTACTGATCATGATAATATCTTCCTAAACAGGCACAGCTTATCTATCCAAGACAGTAGCTGTTTTGCTTATAGGATAGTTACTTACAACGTCTGGGGTATTCTTTCTTTGATGTGGTCACTTAGGTCACTTAGTAGTATATAGGTAGAGGATAAGTTGGTGAGATGGAACCAAGTAGACATCATTCACATATCTTGCATTTTTGTTTAGCTGGGACTGAATACCAGAGTATGTTACATGAGCAGCATATAGCAGTATGGTCTTGAGGTAGTGTAACTTTCTGCATGGTGAGCCAAGATGAGGTTGCATTTCTCATTAACATTTAAACTCATGGGGCTAGAAAGATAGCTCAGTCAGTAAAGTGCTTATTGGGCAAGCCTGAGAATCTGAGTTTGAGATCCAGAATCTTAACTCACTTGTAATCCCACTCCTAAAGAGGTAGGGAAAAGAGACGTCCTGGAGCTTGTTAGCAAGCCAGCCTGGCTGAATTGGTGAAGCTTGGACAATGAGAGACACTATCTCAAAAAACATGTGTACAGTACCTCACAAAGGACATCTGAGATTTACCTTTACCCTACCTACTTACCCCATCACACACAGTACTTACATGTACAAACATACACAAAAGCACATACACTTACATTTATAAACATACACCCACACATATATCACACACAGCCTCAAAAGTCAGATAAAACCACTTCTAGCAAGTGCTATTGATTAACACTGTCAGCCCATTATATTCAAGGTGAAGGAACACAGACCTCATACCTTCTCATAAAAGGAACACACAAAAAATAGTTTAAAAAATACGAAGTCATTTTTCAAAAACATGCTATTATTCCCCATAACACTCTATTTAATTGAAGCTACTTTTAAAATAACCATTTATTATATGGCACGTGTATTATGCTTTGTGTCAGAAATTCAGGTAAGTTACTCTGAATCATTTTCCTCCTCCCCCTGGCATCAAGTGAAGTTATTCAGTGATACTAAGGTAGTTCACATTATAAACTTGAATGCATCTAAGACATATTTTTTGTTAAAAACTATTTTTTTTCTTTTTTAGTTTTTGGAGAAAATTAGTCAGGCAGCCCGGGAATGGATATCACAAGTTGTGGAAGTCGAGATGGTTCAGTGGGTCTTTCCAGAGCTCTGTGCATGAATCTTTAGCGTTTTGTGCAGACTGATTTCATTGTCCCTGCAAAGTATTTGCATCATAACTTTATATATGTTAGCCACTTTTGTGCTGAATTCAATTTAAAGAGATACTAGAGCACAGCGCACAAGCATTAAACATACATGCTTCCTATATACTCAAGGTCTGTGTATCAAACTAACACTGATATTTTGGAAAAAAGATCTCCAAGTGAAGGTGAAACATCTGTGAATAAGAAATTTGGGATCTGTGATAACTTTGTTATCATGTAAGACAAGTGCTTTGTGACATCTTCAAATGTTGTTATTCTAATAAATGGAGCAAACATGAAAACAGCTACAGTGCATTCTGTTGAGAAAAAAATTTCATTCTCTACAATGTTCAGTTGTTCCCAGCACTGCTCACAAGTTGTATGGAACTGTACCATCAGGGTTAATGTAGAGAGGCAGGACATTGACATCCTAATCATAGCTAGGTAAAGATAAAAGCTCATAGACTAAGTTTAATGGGTAAGGGTCCTTGTAATATGAAAGTCTAGGAAATAAGTAACAAGCTATCTTCCTCTCAATATTCAAGAGGAGAATGTAGAGCACAGCTATTGAAAGGAGAATGGGAAAATAGTAGCCAGATACTTTCTCTACTAAAGTCTGATTTTACTCTCTGTTTCTGGGCTTCTCTTCTTGAGCTTTTGATTCTATCTGAGCCATTCTTCCTTTCATACAAAAAATCAGTCTATAAACTGGGAATATGTCTCAGTGCCCATAAACACTTGCCATGTATACATGAGAACATGAGTTTGTCTCTCCAACACCATGTAAACTAGGTGAGGTAGCATGCATCTGTGCTCTTGGTGCTTGTAAGGCAAGATGGAAGGAACTGACAATTCCCAGAAATTAGCCTGCTGTACCTAGTGGAAAAGAACAAAGAGACAGTTTCAAAAAAGTAGAAATTGAGGACATACCCTTGAATTTGTCTTCTGACCTCCATATGTGTGGCATATGCCCTCACTCAGACACATAAACACACAATTAACAATTTCAGTTGAGCAGTTTTTTTTTCAATCTGTTTTGTTACCACAGAAATTTGGTATCCATGCAACTGTTTCATTTTGACATATAAATCATTCTATAGATACTTATATATATACATCTATGCATATATATGTACATATTTGGGTTACAATGAAATAATTAAATTAATGCATGTAATGTAATTATTACATTCAATATAACAAAACATTTGATTCCTTAATTATTAATTTCCCCCAATACTGAGAAACTTTGAACTCTCCTCTTATACTTCCTTAATTTTGAATTTCTTTCCTTTGTTGGCACAAAATAATTGTTTTGCAGTGTTAATAAACTTCTAATATAGCTGTTATCTTTTCTGTTGTACAAAAGTCACATACATACACAAATAGTTTCAAGATAAACCTCTATGTAAGTTGAACTATATGTGAAGCTGAATGCCATTCTTTTTCTGAAAGATTCTAAGAAGCATCATCTGGTTAAAGTGTTAATAGAAGGTTGTATTTCCACATATCTGGCTTTTGTTTTATTGCAGCCACACCATATCTCTTGAATTTACTCCTTGTCTTGAAAGCGTCTCTCACTAGAAGAATCTTCAAACACTGGCTTGGAAATAAAAATATTTTTCTTTAGGTCTACTAAGTTTTAGTACTTTTATATTTCCTCTGGATTTTCTTGAGAACTGAATAGTTCTTCAACTCATGGAACTGCATGACATGCAGCTATAAAAGCCAATTGATACCTTCAAAATTCTTCTTAGAATTTTTTGGATTAGTTTGATCCATCAGTATATATCTCCAAGGTGATTTTAGGAAACTCTCTGCCCCTTCATCCAAAATTTTTTCTTCCTCTAGCTTAAAATATTACTTTTAAGAACTTGCAACTTCCTTGACACACAGCAGAAGATCCCATGAGAGCCACATGGATTTTCTAGCTTCTGTCTAGGACCTAGATTCAAATTCATGCAAGATGTTTTTGTTTGCATGACAGTGCATCACCAATAATTAGTAAAATTTCCTCTGGATAGTATTTCTACACAACAAACTATATAAATTAAGTTAATTTAAAAATAACCATTTTGATGTATGTCATGTATCCTCTATATTGGAAATTCAGAGAATTTTAAATAATTTTGGAACCAACTGGAGTTATACAGTGATAGCAAGCTAGCTAACATGATGAGCTTGAAAGATCTTAGACAGCCCCACTAATGCATTTTTGTTCTTGGTTAGTATTGCTGGAAGTCTAGGTTCATTTATTATCTTCAGCTAGTTTAACAGTTGCCAAACGTCCTAAAAATCAGATGTCTTGCCCCCAGTATATTCAAAGAAAAACAGATGTGATGTTTTAAATTTTTCTTACAAGGCAAGTTACAGTGGGACTCATCTATAATTATAGTACTTGGGACACTAAAGATGGAAATTCACAAGTTCCAGAATGACCTCATCCACAAAAATATAATAATTTTACCTAAGAGATCAAACAGCATACCATTTACCACTTTCTATTTCTCAAAGCATTCACAAGTTGGCTTACTTATTATGTGAATGATGCTAGATCCTTTCTTTCAATTTAAAGAATGTTGAAAACTCTGTGGCTAAATCTTTGAACAATCCATGGGCTATAATCCAGTTCAGCTTTAACAACAAAATAGTATTTTTTTATTGGACTTCTATGATAACAAGTGGGTCTCCGGTTCTTGTGCCTCCCGCTGAGATTCTTTTCCTCTCATTGGGCTGTCATGTTCAACTTCGATATGATAGTTTTTGCTTCACCTTAGTATATTTCATTTTATCATTTTTGGTTGTATATCACTTAGAAGCCTATTCTGAGAGACAGAAAGGGAGTAAATCTGCTGGGCGGGGACATGGGAGGAACTTGGAGGAGTAGAAAACAGGAAAAACTATAATCAGTATATAATCAGTATAGGAAAATAATATATTTTAAATAAAAGGGAAAATGAAAAATAATTGTAATAATAACAATAGCCTACACTGAAAATCTCTCATGTTCCAGATACTAGTCTCTATATTTTTTTCTTTTCGTTTTTTTTTTTTAAAGACATGTTTCTCTATGTAGCCCTGGCTGTCCTAGAACTCACTTTGTAAATGAGGCTGGCCTTGAAATCATGGAGATCCTCCTGTTTCTGCCTCTCATGTGCTGGCTTAAAGACATGCACCACCACTGCCTGGCTACTCTGTGTATTTTATATTCCATGCCTGGTTTAATCTACATGAAAACTCTATAATGTAGAAATGATAACCATCTTCACTGCAGAGGAGGAAAACAAAAGACAAATAAGTTGACTACTGCCTGAGATTCCACTACTTACCAGTAACAAAAAACAGGCAGGCTTAGATAGATCAATCTACACAGCTGATACTTTGCTTCATATAATTTTACACCAGAAGAGATAATTTATTTATTTTATGATGTTCTTATGAATTAAATTAAAATATAAATTTATCAGGGGATAATATTTAATAATATTTTCTCACAACCAAAACAATTTTTTTTTCATTGTAACAAGAAAGTGAAGACAAGGAGAAAATAAATCAACCCATAAGAAATATATGTAACAGAAGAAATGATCATGCTTCAGGATAACAGGGCAAGAAAGGAATATAGAGATGTTTATATTATCAGTATTTTTATTTCTTATGCTTACAAAAAGAAAAATATTAATAAACAACACTTAATCTTAGTAATTATAAATCATTAATTTCTGATGTCCTTATGATGATAAATGATAAACTTCTTAGCTTCTTAATACATTGGATAAAAATAAGCTATCTAATAGAGAAAGTGTCACTTTAAATAGTTTATCATATATCTAGCCAACAAAATTCATTTAATTGAATTATTTCCAAATATAATTGACTATTTTACTTAAATAAATTCATCAAAGAAGAATATGGACAAAGAGTCTGTGCATTTCAAAACTTTTATACAGTGTTAAATTCTGGATAACATTAATTCTTTGTTTTTCTCTCTTTCTGTGTGAGAGAAAGAAAGAGAAAAAGAGAATTATATATATATATATAGCGAGAGAGAGAGCATGAGATGAACATGAGATGAAGAGAGAGCTTGCTCAAAGTTTACTGTTTTATCTTTTGAAGGACTCAAAATACTCATATGTGATGTTGTTTCAAGTTAGCTACCTGCAATGCTGACCTCTGACTCTCATGAAGTTTCCCCATGGGAGATGGTGCAAGCCCAGCAGAAAAGAAACCTTAATAAAATAAACCCCAAAGCTATAGAGCTATGTGTCCAGATCTACCAGCTTGTCCTGAAGTAATTGGCTCATTAACTAGCCAACATGGTTTAGTCCTGATATCAAAGACAAATAGGAGAATAGGCTTGGGCTTGCATACTCTCCTGACATACCAATTATTCTCTGGATGCAATGCAATGAGTACAGCATACTTTGATATGAAAACTTGAACTGGGCTTTTGGCCTGAAGTTATGATCTAGGCACACAGAAATACTGGGAAAGAGATACGATATGATCAAGAGAGGTGGCTATGTGTGAACAGCATGGAAAAGGGAGAACAGCAAGAGTTTATTAAGCACAGGACAATGGTTTGTCTCCTCTCTATATCTGTGTAATTTTGGAGTTCATTTGAGTGGGTTTTGAAAGGCAAGGTCATTGGTGATATAAACTGGCACAAATTCTATGCTTAGGAATATGGCTGCCACCTCTGTCATTTGGCAACATCTTCTACAAAACCATCTCCTATGGTTACTTCCCCCATTACTTGGTCTCCAAAGGATGACCTGGGGAAAAGGTCAGCTGGGTAATTGTCCTGCTTTATACCTATAAGACATGCTTAAATGCAAATAAAATGAATTGGTTAAATATGAATTATTCTTACTCCAACCAAGGAAGACAAAGGGTTCAGGTGATAAACAAGGAAACCTCTCCTTGTTTGCAGATGTATCCAGTGTCACAAAAGCAGTAACTGTGGC
>LOEQ01011154.1:14241-32240 GCA_001685075.1 Bramus lutescens
TGCATTCCCACCAGCAATGGATGAGTGTTCCCCTTACTTCACATCCTCTCCAGTGGTAGCTCATTTTTGCACAAGTTTTAAAATCCTCTATATAAACAAAATGTTTAGATTCTTAAAATAAATTACATTTGCAAATATTTCCCTAACAACTAAGGATATTGCATGCTTTTGAAGATATTTTCTTGTATATTTTTGTTTTTTAATCCTTTCAGGTTCTTCATTTTGTTGTTGGCTGTTTCACTTTTTAATTTTTTTTTCAATTTACAAGATTTCCAGGCTTTTTCTTTCAGTTCACTGATTGTTTCCTCAGCATTTTAAAATGTCACAATCGTTTCTTCTCTTTTATTTTTCTTTTCATTTTTAACATAATGATTTCTGGTTCTCACACTGGCTTTGGATATCTTACTAAAATTTCTGTCTGCTAAAATTCTCCAGTAGTCCAACAGAGTTCTACCTTGTGTCATCTAACATTGTTTATCATATTGATGTCTATATTAAAGTTCTCATCCAATTATGTGTCTGTCTTAATTCCCATCTACTGAAAGAAAAAGTTTTTTTTAATGATGGTGGAGTGACACAAAGGTCTACGGGTACAGAAATATTTCATTAGGAGCCATTTTATTGATATATTCCTTAAGCAGAATAGTAGTGCTGGATTTTCCCCTAGACATATTTTGTTTCAAAATCCTTGCCATTTTTCCGCATGTCATGAAGTGGGCCTTAAATCCAAACAAAAAATATCTGTTTACTCATGGACAATGTATACAGACTGAGAAACTTTGGAGCATTCAGTCCTAAATGATTTTTTTCCCTTAGACCTTTCTCCTCAAGGCCTAAGGACATACACTGAAGAGAAGACAGAAAGATTATAAGTTGGACATAGTGAATGACTCAAGGAAATCTTTCTTTCAGATACGCGAGATCTTATACACAGATGAACTCACAGAGACCATGGAAACACTCACAGGATGACATACATCAGTTCAAGCTAGAAACAGATACAGAAGAGAAGCAGCCATGGGCTTCCCAAACCTAACTAAAGAGTTATTTGAAATTGATATCTACTTAACAAGGAAAAATTACCTTTATCTAAAATAGTGTCATTTATGTATAAATTAGGACCAATGCCCAGAAGTATTTGGCCAACACAAATGGAAAATACATATTTTTTGGTGGGGAGGATTTTCTTTTAGTTTAATTTTGTTGTATTTTGACATTTTTATCTTATTAGCTTCTGTATGTTTTTATTTTCATTCTTTGCTTTTTGTGTTTCTTTAGTTTGTTGTATTTTAAAAGATATATGTGTGTGAGCCAGTGTGTGGTGTGGCACAGAAGAGTGAGACAGAGAGAGAGAGAGACGGTGGGGGAATTGAGTGGATAGAGAGGCAAGAAGGATCTGGGAAGGGAAAAACCTGATCAAATACATAGTATGAAAAAAAAGTTTCCATTTAATATTTTCAACCATTTGCTCCTAGGATTCACCTTTGTTGTCTGTTTCTAAGTTTTCTATTAGATTTTTATTTATTTTAGTAGTGTATTATACTTCTGTGTTTTTTTAAAAAAATCTCACAAACATTATTGAAAGGCAAAAAACATGACTTTATAAAAAGTATAAGCTTAAGAAAATTTTTATCCCATAAAATTACGCAACTATTTTGGCTTGTTTTGATTTATTAAATAACCATTTATGTAATTAATTCAGGAGAAGGGGTCAGCATTCACTTTCTGAAGTTCACCTGGGTTGGTGCTTTATTATACTGCAGTTTCAGTGTTTTTAGATTTCTTCAGTGGTGCCTACTATTCCTTTACATATGCTGGATATGAGATTCTAGAGAAGCTTATCAGTATCCTAGTACACCCTCAAAGGTCCTTTATCTCCACACCTTTGCTAAAGAAGGAAATCTCTCTTCCTGTACCTGTCCCTCAGCAACAGAATACATTTTGTTCTTAACCATTTCATTTCATTTCATTTCATGAGAAGTTTCTTTCTTTCTTTTTTTTTTTTTAGGAAGTCTGTGTGCCTGAAACACAGAAGTAGTTTTTTCAACATCATTTTGATCATAGTGGCAATGAAAGTCTATATTATAACAGTATAGGATCTTGAATATAAACAAACTTTTCTTATCCTTTGCCACCCATATACTAGAAGAACCCTTTGTATCTTGCATATTGTTCAGTAAGTGCTGTGCACCTGGTGTATGGAAGCAAGTTTCCTGACCTACCTTAATATTCATTCAAGTTTATTCATGTAGAAAGTTTTAAAATTCAGCAGCATAAAATTTCTGATTTTTACTTATACTAGATTTAAAAATTATGACTAGATAACGTGCTTAAAATAATTTGACAAAAAATCCTAGTATCAGTGTTTCCAAAGCAAGTAAATTATTCTCAATTTCCAAAATGGTATACTCATTAACATGCTTGTTCTCTCAAAAAGCTTATGGAGTGTAATTTATATAAACAATTAGTGCAATGAAGAGAATCCAAATCAGCCAACAATGCAATGTTTTCAAACACAAGTCTAATGAAAAAATCTCCAATAATTTCATTGACAGAAATTCTGGAGGAATCAGATCTTTCATCATACTCTGAGGTTAAATTTGTAGTGCTAATGAATAAATGAAATTCCCAGTTGATAAGTGATTATCATAAAGGAAAAGACTTCACAGTAGTTGCCAGCTGGCAAGCAGTCCATGACCTGGCAGTCTCTGTTGATGCCACAGGCTGAATCAACATCCTCATGGAAAAGTCATTTCATCCGCAGAGGTGTTCTGTGTACAACACGGTTGGTAAATTTTTCACAGGAAGACTGAATATCTCTGATGCTTTGCTATTCAGTAAAGGTAAAGTGGAAAATAAAGGGGATTTATTTTCAGTTAAAACATATTTTTTGTATAAAGAAACTATAATATTAAATTTTGAAATTCAATTGACAGATACAGTGTATCTTTTAAATGTGCACATGTTATTAATGAAAATAGCTTTGAGTGTTTAAAAACTAATTTGCTTGCTTAGAACTTTTAGGTGAAATGCACAAAAATGTTTCACTAGTAAATAAATGTTAATTGCATTGAAATTGAATGAATTCAAATTGCTACAACATGAACAGTTTTATATATACATACATATATATAACAGTTAAAAGTGGAAGAGTTTAAGGAAATGTAATATTTTATTTGAAAGGATAGATTGTGCCTATAAAACAGACAAGCTGAGCCTTCGGATTACAGGATAATTCTAGAATGGGGAGGAGAATGACAGGAATCATTATATGAAAACTATGCTAACACTCTGAGCTCATGAGATACACTGCATTTGTTTACCTGCCTTAGCAGGGTACACTTTATTTCGGCCCTATACTGTGGCTTTCCAGTAGGACAGAGCAGAGCCACTTTTCCTCAGAGTTGGCATATTGCCTATGACTGATCTTCTGTTTGGCTATTTGTAACTAGAGATAAGTGGGGTCATTAACAGATAATACTTAGAAGAATTGTGAACCTTAGTGACTTCTTTAAGCCTCTGTATGTGCAAAATGATAGTCAATACAAATCATAACTTGTCATTATACCAATGATTAGTCTTTTACATAATAGTAATTTTTATAAAACTGTTGTAAGTAGATAATTCAAATATAAATATTTGTCTAATATATATTTAAATATACATGTATATAACAGACAAATAATAAATGTCATTTAAATATTTATAAGATATGACAAGAAAAATTCTTAAATTCTATTCATGTGCAGTGATACATTCTGTATAACTTTGACCCAGTATTTTACAGAATATATTGTACAAAACAACAGTGCACTGAGCTGTTGACAAGCCTGAAAGCATGAGTTCTTGCCCCAGTGCCCACAGGATGGAAGGGATAAGGGACTCTGCTAATAGTCTGTGATTTTTACAAGGGAGCCACATCATATGCATCTCTCCACACACACAAATAAATAAATGCAACAAAAATTTATGTACTCAATTCTTTCAATTGTTTTTATAAAAGTTTTACTCAACAGCTTAGTAAAAACAGTTATCATGACAGATTCATACACCAGTATATGCTTTCATTAGCACTGAGTACTATAAATACACACATACATATAACATAATTTTCTAAATACCACTTTAAAGATGTGTGTATATATTTAAAGACAACTTTTTGCATCCATCATCTCTTCATTTCTTTAAGTAAAATGAATCTAAAAAACTAATACAAATTGTATCTCAAAACTTTGAATTTATATTCAGAGCTGAAAAGTTGCAAGATTCTTTTAAAAAAGTTAATCCCATTTTAATTACTTTAATAAAACTATGTAGCCTTCTGTATTAAAACACATATTGCTATATTAGCTATTTTATAATTTTATATTTTATTTTCTAATATGTAATAATACCTGTATCTCCATGTTTATTCCATCACTCTTTATCATAGGTAAGAAATTAGTGAAAATGTGCATCAAATAATATATGTATACAGAAAATATGATATTCTTATATATGTAATATATAACTATGAAAAACTATCATTTGTGACATGGATGGCACTTGAGATCTTTATGGCAAGTACAGTAAATCAGTAAATCAGCACTAAAGAACAGTACCTTATTGTCTTATTTTGATGGAAAAAGACCAAAGAGAAATAGGAAACAGATTAGTCCTTGCTAGAAGCTAGGAAGGGGATGGCAGGACAAATATAGAGAGTTTAATCAATGGATCTAAAATGGAAGTTAGATGAAAGAAATTAGTTCCAATGTCCAATTACACAATGGAATGACACTTTCATAGATAACACCATTCCATCATATGTTCAAATTAACAAGGAAAGAGTAATGTCATTACTTCAGAGTAATAAAAATATTTTAGGTGAAGAATGTTTAGTTTGAACATTTCATAGTGTGCCTAATGTTTAAAAATAACTCTTCACTCATAAATATGTCCAATAATTGTATGGGTACTGAAAACAAAATAAAAATAAAACAACAGAATATATTTGAATTATACAAGACTTACATACTTAATAGGGCATAAGTGGCTCTCCAAAGACAGTCAACAGCTGAGCTTCCATTTGGAGAGTTGACTTCATAGGCATCACAGATTTGGAAATTGATGAGGAACAAGATTGAAGATAAAAGACTCATCAACTTGAAAGTCAAAAGTCTTAGAAGATTTATGCTGATTCTTCATCTTTCACCACTGTTTAATATGTGCAGGTAAAGTTATCGCACAAGACTTATCTGCAAGATACTTATGAATCTCAGTCATGGGTGTGAGATACACAATGCAATAAAGACCTTCAGCTTAGAAATGCTGGTTTTGACTAGGACACATATTTCTTATTATTTTGTATCATTAATGTATCCTCACACATTTTACACAATTGGATATATTTATTTACTAGTTCACAATATTGGAGATACAATTTACAGATCATTACTCTTTTGTTCAACCTAATCAAACTTTAAAATGTATGTAATTAACAAACTAAAAGGCAGGCTACAGCATCTTATAGAAAACATTCTAACTACCATTATGCCTCAGACTAACCATGCAAATGTCCCAGCTAGACAATAGTATTTCATAATAAATATCAGTACTATGCAACATAATACCACATAGGATTAATGATGATCTAAACTAAACAATGACATAATATGTACAGACAGGAAAATAGAGAATTTAAGGAGTCAATATGTGGAATGAACATTATATTAATTCACAAGACAGTCTTGGCTGCCTCATAGGATCATTAATTAAAATAGGAAATATAAAAATTGCTAAGATTCTGGCTGCCTTATGGGAAAGTCACATGAGATGTCAACATGACTTGTCTTTATCCTAAGTAGGAGAAGTTAGAATTGAATTCCAGGTTTCTGAGGCCCTGTAAATATGAAAGTCAAGGGGACCACCACCATGAACATCCAAAATGCTCTAGATTAGAAGGAAGCTCGGTGCAGCATGGGTTGCCAATAAAATAATCATAAAGCAATAATGAACACTAAGATGGAATAGTTAGTTCAAAGTACCAAATAGGAGAGTGAAATATTTAATACTTATTTTAAATTGTTCATTTTTCTTTTATTATGATTGCACAAGTCATATATGTTATTTTACTCTTTGGTAGTCAATGGTACTCTGACTATAACCTGTTGTGCATCTAAACATGTTGGTTTATTACCTTATTAGAAATGACTACCTACAACTTCTAACAGCGTGTGCTATTTCATTCATGTATGTATTATAGTTTTATTTTCAATGAAAATGTTGGAATTGAATATTTCTAATACCAACCCTTTTAACTGTGTGCATTAAAAGTAAAGAACAAATTTGGAATTTTATAATTTATCATTAAGGATACCTATCTTTTCTATCTTTCTTTATAGGATAATATCAAATACACTAAACAGAAACACTGTGCATCCTGATTTTAAACCTCTTGCTGTTCAACACAAAGATATTATCTAGAGAAGCAGCTCTTTTTTGTATTAAAAAGAAGTGGCATTCCCAAACTCTCAAAGGTGACTATGTATGTGCTAATCACAATACCTCCTGACTACAGTAAATCAAGTTCTATCTATGGCTAGCATTTTACTGTCATTTCACAACCTTCCGAATTCCATGTGAAATAATAAGTATTCTCATAAATGTGAAATGGTTCCTTTTGCTCATATTATTTTGCATAACATAAACATAACTGGTAACAAAATTATTTGCATAATTTAACTGAGCTGCCACTGTTTGGGGAAATTTGATTTAATATCTTCTAATTCATCAGAACATGCCATTTTCAACCAACTTATATACATAAAATTCCATTTTATTATACATTGTCATACTGTTTATTTTTAAATAAATTCATTTATTTATTTTTCATTCTAGATCATAGTTTCTCCTCTCTTCTCTCTTTATATTCCCCACTCTATTTTCCCTCTTCACCCCACAATTCCGCTCCTTCTATGTTTCTTTTCAGAATGAGGTAGACCTCCCATAGGTATCAACAAAGAGTGCCACATATCATATAAGACTAAGCACCTACCTTAGTATTAAGACTGAGCAAGGCAAACCAATATGAGGATTGGATTCCCAAAAGCCAGCTAAAGCATTACAGGCAGCCTGTACTTCCACTATAAGGAATCCCGCAAGTAAACCAAGTTACACAACCATCACATATATGTAGAGGGCCCAGATCAGTCCCATGCAGGTTCCTGGTTGTCACTTCAGACTCCTTGAGTGCCAGAGAACCAAGTTTAGTGGATTCTATTGGATTTCTTGTGTTGATCTTGACCCTATGGCTCCTGCAATCCTTCCTTTCTCTCTCTTCAACAGGATTACCCAATCCTAACCTAATGTTTGACTATGGGTCTCTGCATCTATTTCCATCAGTTACTGGATTATGGCTCTTTGATGACAATTGAGGTAGTCACATATTTATGGGTATAGCAGAATATCATTCAGTAACATTGTGCTATTTTTTCTCTCCAATAATATTTGCTTCTTCCCTATAACCCTGGGTCATCAATCTTCTGGGTCCTAGAATGCCAGGCCTTGTCAGCAGTGGGTTCACTCTTGTGGAATAGGTCTCAGACTGGACCAATAATTTGTTTGTCAATCTCATAATTTCTGCATCATTACCCCAGCCAATTCCATGGGCAGGACAGGCTGTAGGCCAAAGGTTGTGTGCCTGGTTGGTGTTCTAATCTTTCCACTGAAAATCTTGTCTGGTCATAAGAGATGGCCAGTTCAGGCTGCATATCACTTATTGCCATGAATCTTAGCTGGGGTCATCCTTGTATCATGTCCCTCTTCATGCTATGAATATGTTTTATTATCATTTGTTAATAAACAAAGATTCTGTGGCCTATAGGAAGACAGAATTATTCTAGAAGAGAACGCCAAATTGAATTGAGGAAGAAAGAAGGAGTCAAGGGAAACATAAGCAGCTGCCAGAAAAGTAAGGTAAGAGGCAATAAGCCACAAACCTTGTGGTAAAATATAAACTAATAGAACTGGGATAATTTAAGTTGTAAGAGCTAGTATATGATAAGCCTGAGCTATAAGGCCAAACAATATGTAATTAATGTTAAGACTCAAAGTGGTTATCTTAAAAGAGACTTAAAAGAGAGCAGATGAAATGAGAAAATTCAAGTTACACTTGTAGATTCCTGAGAGTTTTCTTTGCACCAGATTTCTATCTAACCCCCTAAAGCCCTGCCTTTCCAATCATGTCTTTTAGTACTCCACACTACATCTGCCTCCCAATCCAATACCTCATGTTCCCATTCTTACCTACCCCAGTCTACCCCTAAGACATTTTCTAGTTCTGATTCAAATGGAGATTCATGTACCCTCCCTACATAGCCTCTCTGGATCTGTGGATTATAGAATGGTTATCTTTTACAACTATTATCCACTTATAAGTGAGTACATGCTCTTTTTGTCTTTCTAGGTTACCTCACTCAGGATGTTTTTTTTTCCCCTAGTCCCATAATGCCTTCAGATTTTAAGATGTCATTGTTTCAAACAAATAAGCTTTTACTACTAGATATTATTACTCCATTGTTTAAATGTACCACATTTTCTTTATCCATTTTTGGTTGAGGGTCATCTAGTTTGTGGCACATGCCACACCTGTCAGAATGGCTAAGATAAAAAGCACTGATAACAGCTTATGCTGGAGAGGATGTTGAACAAAATCACAAAATTTATTTGAAAATATCCAGAACTAATTTTCTTATCACAAACTGTAAACTCCATGAAATTCTGTATAGAAATCACAATTTTAAATGCTGTTCTTTATCACTGGGTGGATTCTAAAGCCACTCTTAACTAATTTTTGACTATTTTGATCAAAGTTACTAGACTACAATGGATATTTAATTAACAATTACTTTTTTATTTAAACATACAGGTTATTAATTAATCAAGTGAATGAGTATTCCCAGCTCATCACACATATATGAGTAGAATCCCTACTATGAGCCGTTCGCAGGGAACCTGAGGCTTCTTATAAAAGAAAGCTAAAATTGTTTCAGGATTCTGTGGATGTTCATGCTTCCAAAGGGAAAAAAGCAGATGACAGCTCTACAGAGGTGCACGAAACACTGACACAGGACCTGCCGTTCTCACAGTATTCTGAAAGGCAGATCTTATTAAAGACCTGGGACTTGGGCATTGTGCTTCAAACTGTAATGCCAGCATTCAAGAAACTGAGGCAGGAGGATCACCAACTCCAGGCTCACTTGTATTACACAGGAAGTTAGACTGTGATAAAGGGAAAGGCCGTGTTTTAAAAAGTAAATTAATAAATACAGCAGTGGCAAAAGCAAAAAAAAACCTTAACAATAAAAAATGTAAAGAAAACAAAGAATTGATATACAAAATATACTGAGAGATTCATAGCAAATTAGTCAACTAGTAAGGTTTTTTAAAAAGTTGTCATTTTAATTACATTTGAATCAATGGATAAAGAATCTGCCTAGTACAAAAGTAACAGTGTCTTATACTAAAGCAGACAATTTTCTTCTTAAATCTGGCTTCCACATCACAGTACACCTGTAGTACATTTTCATGTATTCTTTGTTACCACCAAATACCCCAATTTACCCCAGAATTGAAACATATTTTGATACTGTAATTAATGATTATATACTCCCATCACAGATACACATTATGAGAATTATTGCCCTACAAATCCCTTCTAACAGATTATTACACATTTTGAACTTAGCTTCTATTTTTCTGGTCATGCATCCTAAGTTTCAGAAAAACTGCCTGTTTGATACAAGTTTTCCTATTAGTATGGATCTCACTGTGCTTTGTGTAAATTCAAATAAAAGACTGGGAAATTCAAAGACTACACATGGTCTTTTTTTTTTTTTTACCAGCTGCTTGTGGCTCACTAGTGAAGTTACAATTAGAAAGCATTCTGCTCTAGCTGGTCCTACAAGAATACAGGATGATAAAGAAAATTGTGGACTACAAAGGGTCCAACATCTGCATAATTTTGGCCAGTGCACAAACAAGAGGGCCTCAGTTTTTGTGAATACAGAAAAGACAAGAGGATCTGCTAAGATGAAATGAGCTGGTGAGTTAGGAGAAATGGGAATGGTTGCCCTGTGCTCATATAAGAGCCCTGTTTGAAATTAACACCTATTTCAACAGAGATTTCCTCTCCTTTTAATAAAGCATGAGCACCAAGTGCCTTTTTCATTAATTTTTGCAAACTTAGGCATAATGCAAAAGGATATAGTATAAAACTACTCAAAATTTAATTAAAATGCTTCAACAGAAAAAATTTATTAATATTTTACATCCTGACTCTAGTAAAGTTTTTTAGTACATAGAAAATGCCCAACAAGGATAAAAATAATTACTAAGCTATAATTATTATGCATTCTATAATAAGGTAATTTGCCACATTATACAGCACATGATATTTTGGGTTATATCATTAGACTAACAGTGTTTTCATAAGTATATTTTTAAAATAACATTTAGTTTATTTTGGAACATTGTACATAAAGAAAGTCTCCATATATATTAAAAAGTGATACTGCAGCAGGTATAATGAAGTATTTTTCTAGTAGAGTAGATTCACTTCTATAGTCCTGGCTGTTTGTCCCTCATACCATTTTCACGTCATTTTCAGTATTTCCCAAAACCTCCTTCATCCACACCCTCATGGTACTGTAAACCTAGTTTAGTGTCGCAGTTTGCTTTTTTATGTAGTGTCTCGGTATGCTAGCAGATGCAAATATAAAAGAAGCTTGGAAATTTGGTATGCCTTTCCCTTTGCCATTTTTCCAGACAATTTGCCTCAGCTTAGTCTTTAAGGAACGAAAGAATATTAATGGAGGCAACTGAGGGCATTGTTTGTAAACCCCCTGTTGCACATGTAACTCCAGGCAAGGTCAGCAGAGCTGCTTAGGTGAACCTCTACTGAGCAGTTAAGCACAAGGAAGAAGAGAAGGGCCAGCTGAGCCCACCCCAAGTAACCTCCTGGGCCAAATAAAACTGTGCACTTTCATGCCACTGAGACAGTTCAACTCCCTAATATCCAACATTCTTATGACCATAATATGCTGACCCAATGCATCAAGTGACAAAGTATAACACATCTGCAGTTGTTTCCAAATGGCATTTGATTTTAAGAGGACGCAACACTTGTAACTAACAACAGTGAATTAATGTTTTATTAAAGGTACAGTCCTGTTTACCTCTTTATGTTAAGTGCACACTCTTTGAATGCATAGTTTTCCCAATGAAAACTTTTAAGAAAGAAGACATGATTCATGAACAATTGTGATGAGGTGTTAACCCAACTCAGGGCTTATCAACCATTACTTCTAGGAATATCACTGAGGGCCTTTCCAGGAGAAACTAGTATTTGAAACAATGGACTGCACAAGAAAGACCTTTGATCACCTAATAGCCATAAACAATTCACACAACTGAAAACATGAGGAGAATAAAAGGAGCCAATTAATTCTTCTATCTAGAGCAGACCACTGTTCTTCCAACAGCCATAAACATCAGGATTTCAGTGACTGGCTTTTGGAATTTTGGACTTCCACCATTAACAACCCAATACTCTTCAGATTTCTAGGGTATTTGAGGTTAAAATGAGCTATGAGATAGTTTTCCTGATTCTCTGGCCTAAAGATGCTTTATTGTAGGGATTCTTAGCACCCAGAAGTACATGAGTCAGTTCCCATAACCTTTGCCTTCTTGACTGTCTAAGGATCTAACAAACAATATTCTAGTGGATCTAGAGTAATATAGTGAGTGCCCTTCACCAGAACAACTTGTTGACAAAACCTCTATTGTGAGCATGTGTGTGTAAGATAATATTAAACAGGTAATGGAGACATTATTCAGAATTGAAGAATCAATCATAAGGACTAACTGGAAAAGTACCAGAGGGCATTAATGGGAGGCTAGTCAATGTTACTCCATTGCCAACAGAAAGTGATGCCTCTTACGTTCCCACAGAGAAGCAGGGATCTTTATGATTCTATTGAAAGAAAAGAAATATGTCTTTGATAAAGACATCTCTAAGTGTGTAAAACTGACAAAATCTGTGAGATGTTTTGCAGCTCCAAGGATCAGAGAAATAATATCTAGTCTTCACTTTCTTAAAGTAACTCTCCTAAGAAAACTAATCCTTGGACTAATAGGAAGAAACACTTTAAAGAGTTTTGTGGAGCTGAGGCAGAAAGAAAAAAAAGGGAAAAGCAAGAACTAAAGTATCATATCCAGTGATATTATTATTTTCTTTTAATACTGTTATATTATTTCATTTATTCCTTCTCATCCTTTATAATTGATTGCAGTCTTTGCAGAGAATGACTTTCATGGTCATTCAACATTCATACAATATAAAACACCATCAGCACATTTTTACATGTCAAAGAAATAACACTTACTTGGACTCTGCCTAAACCTTTGATTCTTGTTACATTCTATAAAAGCACAACAAACACTGAATTAGAAAAGACTGAACCTTTACTCCTGGGAGAAATATAAGGATATAACCTTTGCTCTCAGTATTTTTGTCAGCAAATCCATACATAATCTTGTTTTATGAGTATGAATTGAAAGTTTTCCTATTAAATAAGAAGTGTTGATTCAATGGCATCAAATTGATGTCTAATGGGACTTCACATTTTCTTTTACTATTTTTATTGCAAAAACTAAAAAATGCCTCATAAAATATAATGCCTGTGAACAGAAGTCTGATGTAGCTCCAAAAAGACTAAACACTGGAAATTTTGTAGAACAACCTAGAAATTCAGGTAAAAGTATACTTCTGACTGTCCTTAATAATAAGATAAATACTTATAATTTTGCTGTAATAAATCAGGTATATTAATTTTGGTATAGAAAAACTATCAGATATATAATTCTATATAATTACTAAATAATTTATAAATAATTTATTTAGTAATAGGTATTGATGCAACAAATATCCTCAGCCTAATATATCTTAAAACAATTTTTAGTTATTCTTCAAAAAAGATTATGTAAATTTTGAAGATTAGTTTTTGTTGATTTGATACAAACTAGAGTTACCTGGGAGGAGGAAATATTAATTGAATAATCACTTCCAGTATATAGGCCTGTGTTCAAAGGGCACATTCATTGAGAAATTTCTGGACTAGTGTTTGATATTAAATGGCTCAGTTCCTCCCATGGGCAGGTAGTTTAAGATTGCATTTTAAAAAATCTGAACAAGTCTATGAGCAATATTCCTCCATTGTCTCAGCTTTGGTGTATTACTCCTGATTCCTGTTTCCTTTCCTTTCATACTGGACTGTCACTTACAAGGTCAGGATGAAATAATTTTTTTCCTCCCCAAATTGCTTGATGGTCATGGCGTTTGTTAGAGCAACACAGAGAAAACTAAGCTATACATATATAATACATCTTAACCATATCTACCACTTAAAACACCCTTCTAATTCTCCCTAATACCCTCTCCCATCGCATCTTCCTCCAACTCCAGGTCCTTCCTCTGTGACTTATTGCACAAAATATCACCACACCACATTACACGTTATAATTCAAAGCTGAAAAGTATAAGGGGGACAGCGTGGAAGCCCTCAATATCTCGGGCTTCTGGCCTGAGGGCACTGACCCCTGCATTCTGACTGACATCACTAAGGGTGTGCAGTACCTGAATGAGATCAACGACAGTGTGATGACTGGATTTCAGTGGGCCACTAAGGAGGGTGCTCTCTGTGAGGAGAACATGTGATTCGTGGTCCATGACGTGACTCTGCAGGCTGATGCCACCCACACAGCCAGGCGCTGCTTCTATGCCAGGGTGTTGACCGCACAGCCACCACCCCCTCATGGAACCTATCTACCTTGTGGAGAACCAGTGTCCTGTGTGAGGTCCTGTGTGAGTTGTGGGTGGCATCTATGGTTTCCTTAACAGGAAGCGTGGTCATGTGTTTGAGGAGTCCCAGGTGGCTGGCACTACCATGTTCGTGGTCAAGGACTACTGTCTGTCAATGAGTCCTTTGGTTTCACAGCCAATTTGCGCTCCAACACCGGTGGCCAGGGCTGCCCACAGTGTGTGTTTGACCACTGGCAGATTCCTCCTGGGGACCCCTTTGACAATAGGAGCCGCCCCAGCCAAGTTATAGCTGAGACCCAGAAGCACAAAGGCCGAAAGGAGGGCATCCGGGGCTGGATAATTTCGTGGAAAACTGTAAATGGCTTGGCACTGTCACACACTGCATGGTGCCCACCCATCAGAAGACAACTTGAGACTATCCACATAGTGCTGCTCTGGAGATTGTGGTGCCATCCTGCCATAGCTGTGAGCTAACATGCAGCTTCTATTTATTTTGGAATTCCAAGATAGTGGAGTCCCCTCTGCAGGCTGGACTGGCAGGCCATGGGATGGGTGGGACACGCTATCATTTTCAGAAATGTTAGAATGTCAAAAGTCTATAAATAATCACATACAAAGCTAAAAAAAATACACGGCACATCAGGACCCACATTAAGTTAAGTGTGTTTATTTCTCTTCTATAATATAATTATTGCAGGACATCTGACACAGTGGCATATATTTGCATCTCTGGCCCTCTGTAAAATCACACAAGATAGAGATAGAGACCAGCCCAGGCTGTTATAATTGAAACATGTGTAGAATCATTGTAAGAAACAAAGATGTATTGAAGCACCATGAAATATGTAGAAGTGAGTTTTTTCTTCGTGAATGTGTGTATGCTTTTTTGAAAATAAAAATTCACACATCTAGAAAATATACTTACTGAAGAATATCCAAGTTGCTACTTTCTTTGTTTTTTTATGGTATAGTTGACCATTTTTGAAATTTTAAAAACGCTATCTTTTTAATTTACATATCAATCCCAGTTCCCACTGCCACCACTCCTCCCATGGCTACTGTTATATTGGAGTTGATCTTGTATACTGTCACATTGCTGAAGGTATTTATCAGGTGTAGGCGTTCACTGGTAGAGTTTTTGGGGTTGCTTCTGTATGTTATCATGTCATCTGCAAACGGCAAAAGTTTGAATTCTTTTTTTCCCAATTTATAACCTGTTGATCTTTTGTTGTTGTCTTATTGTTCTAGCTAAAATTCCAAGAGCCTTATTGAATAGATATAGAGACAGTGGAGTCTTTTTCCTGATTTTAGCAGAATTACTTTGAATTTCTCCCCATTTAATTTGATGTTGGCTGTCTGTTTGTTGTATATTGCTTTTTATTATGTTTAAATACATTCTTTGTATCCTTGCTCCCTCCATGATCCTTTATCATGAAAGAACATTGAATTTTCTTGAATGCTTTTTCAGCATCTAATGAGATGATCATATTTTTTTCACTTTATTTATAATGGCGGATTCCTTTGATAGATTTTCATATATTGAACCATTCCATCATTATAATAAAGCTGACTTCATCATGGTGGATGATTTTTTTGATGAGTTCTTCGATTCTGCTTGTCAGTATTTTATTGAGTATTTTTGTGAAGCTGTTTGCTCAATTCGGGAAATAACCAGGCCAGCTTAAAGATTATTATATTTTTAATTGTCATAAGGGAAACTCACACCACAAAAATGGAAGTCCGAATTCTGCTGTGTCTGGAGGGAATCATGCAGAGAGAGCATTGACCTGGTCCATCCCAGTTTTCTATCTGGGCTTCACATAGCCACGCCTTAACTAGGATACATTTCTTAAAGGTGATTGGTTAGCAGAGCTTCCACAATTATTTTTGCATAAATGCTCATGAGTGAAATTGGTCTGTAATTCTCTTTCTTGGTTGTGTCTTTGAGTGGTTTCAGTATCAGGGTAATTGTAGCCTCATAAAAAGACTTCGAAGATGTTCCTTTTGTTTCTATTATGTGGAACAATTTGAGTAGAGGTATTAGCTTTTCTTTAGAGTTCTTGTAGAATTCAGCACTGAAACCATCCAGCTCAATTTTTTTTTAAGCTGGGAAGCTTTTGATGACTGTTTTTATTTCTTTGCAGTTTATAGGTATATTTAAATTGTTCATCTGGTCTTGATTTAATTTGGGTAAGTTATATTTATCCGGAAAATTGTCCATTTAATTTAAATTTTCCATTTTTGTGGAGTACCGGTTTTTTGAAGTACTACCTAATGATTCTTTGGATTTTCTCCTCGTTTTTATGTCTCCCTTTTCTTTTCTGATTTTGTTAATTTGGATGTTCTCTCTCTGACTTTTGATTAGTTTGGACAAGGGTTTGTCTATCTTGTTGATTTTCTCAGGAAACCAGCTCTTTGTTTCATTCGTTTTTTATATTTTTGTTTCTATTTTATTTATTTCAGCAACCAATTAAGTTATTTCCTGACATCTACTCCTCCTGAGTGAATCTGCCTCTTTTTGTTCTACAGCTTTCAGGTGCGTTTTTAAGTTGCTAGTGTGAGATTTCTCCACTTTCTTTATGTAGATATTTAGTGCTATGAACTTTCCTCTTAGCACAGCTTTTATAGTGTCCCATAGCTTTGGCTATGATATGCCTTCATTTTCATTGAATTCTAGGAAGTCTTTATTTTTTGTCTTTATTTCTTCCTTGACCCAAGGGTGATTCAATTGAGCACTGATCAATTTGCATGAGTTTGTAAGTTTTGTTGTTGAATTCTTATTTTAAACCATGATGACCTGAAAAGATACAGGGGGTTAGTCCATTTTTTTATCTGTTGAAGTTTGCTTTCTTACCAAGTAAGTGATAAAGTTTAGAGAAGATTCAATGAGGTGTTAAGAATAAGGTATACTGTTTTGTGTTTTGTTTAAATGTTCTATAGATGTCTGTTAAGTCCATGTGAGTCATGACATCTGTTATCTTTTAATTTGGGTCTTAGATGTTCAGGATTGAGACTTCATCTTGATGGATTTCTCCTGTGATGAGATTGTAGTGTCCTTCTCCATCTCTTCTGATTTTTTTAGTATGAAGTCTATTCTGTTAGATATTAGGATATCTACACCCACATGTTTCTTAGGTCCATTTGTTTAGAAAATCTTTTCCCAACCCTTTACTCTGAAGTAACATCTGTCTTTGAGGTTGAGGTGTGTTTCTTGTATACATCAGAAAGGTGAATCCTGTTTTCCTACCCATTCTCTTGATAGTGGGAGATACTAATGACCATTAATTGTTAATTTCTGTTCATTTTTTTGGTGGTGGTGTTTGTGTGTTTCCTTTTTTGGAGTTTACTGGTGGGAGGTTATCTATTGCCTGTGTTTTTATGGGTGCAGTTAGCTTCTTTGCATTTGAGCTTTCTTCCTTGTACTTTCTGTAGGGCTGGGTTTGTGAATACATAGTGTTTAAATCTGGTTTTGTCATGGAATATCTTGTTTTCTACATCAATGGAGATTTAAAGCTTTGCTGGGGACCTGAATCTGTGATCTCTTAGGTGTCTTCGGCCAAGTAATGTATAAAGGCAAACCTGTCAGAATTATACCCCACTTCTCAATGGAAACCATGAAAGCCAGAAGGTCTTGGACAGATTGCCCCTAGCTTCCTACCCCATCCCAGCTTGCATTCAGGTACCTCCTCCCATCCCTTCTTCGGGGCCATAGATCCCCCAACTCAGCCTGTTGGGGCACTGGGATTGGGTGGTGAGTTCAACCAGATGGGAGTTCCTCTGTTTCAATAGCCTGCCAGCAGCAAGGTAGGCCTTTTATCTGCTTAGTCTGTGAGGGCCCTGGTTAGAAAGCGGTCCTGATCCTGTACCAGAAGATCCATTGGAGAAGTCCCTGACCAGCAAGGGGCCTTGATCCTGTACCAGAAGATCCGTAGGAGAGCATTTGTAGGCAGAGATGGGCAGGCGCCAAACAAGAATTCTTCCAACAATCTGAAAACCAACTTGTTAAAACCAGAACACAGAGAACCTACAACAGGAAGACTGGAACACCCTAATCTAGAAGAAGTAGAAAAAAGTGAAAATATGAAATCAATAGAAGCCCTTAAAGAGGATATGAAAAACTCACTTAAAGAAATGGATGAGA
>LOEQ01011155.1:22881-34317 GCA_001685075.1 Bramus lutescens
GTAACATATAAAGGCAGACCTATCAGAATTACACCTGACTTCTCAATGGAAACATTGAAAGCCAGAAGGTCTTGATCAAGCATTGCATAGACATTAAGAGACCATAGATGCCAGCCTAGACTACTATACCTGGCAAAATTTTCAATCACCATAGACAGAAAAAAAACAAGATATTCCATGACAGAACCAGATATAACCAAAACCAAGACATAAATCCAGGCCTACACAAAGTACTAGAAGGAAGGCTCTAACCCATGAAAGTTAGCTATATCCACAAAAACACAGAAAATAGATGACATCACAGCAACAATTCCCAAAGAAGGGAAAAATACACACAATAACATCACCAACAATGAAAACCCAAATAACAGAAACTAGCAATCACTGGTCATTAATATCCCTTAATATAAATAGACTCAGCTCATCTATTAAAAGACACAGGCTAACAGATTGGATATGAAAACAGAATCCATCCTTCTGCTGCATATAAGAAACACACCTCAACCTCAAACCTGAAACACAGACATCACCTCAGAGTAAAGAATTGTGAAAAAAATTCTAATCAAATTTACCTAAGAAACAAGCTGATGTAGCTATCCTAATACCTAATAAAATAGACTTCAAACTAAAATCAATCAAAAGAGACAAAGAATGACATTTCATATTTGTCTCAGGAAAAGTCCATCAAGAGGAAATCTCAATACTGAACACCTATGTCCCAAACACAGGGGCACCCTAATATGTAAAAGAAACACTTCTAAAGCTTAAATCACACATTAAACCCCACACACTAATAGTGGGAGATGTCAACACCCCTCTCTCGTTACTGGACAGGTCTGTCAAACAGAAACTTAACACAGAAATAAGGAATTAACAGATGTTATGACTCAAATGGACTTACAGATATCTATAGAGCATTCAATCCAAACATAAAAGAATATTCCTTCTTCTTGACTCCTCATGGAATGTTCTCAAAAATTGACCATGTGCTAGGCAACAAAGCAAACCTCAACAGATACAAAAAATAGGACTAATCCCATGTATCTTATCGGATCACCATGGCTTAGAATTGGAAGTCAACAGCAACACTAATTTCAGAAATCCCACAAATATATCAAAATTAAACAATGCTCACCTGAGTCACCAATAGGTCAAGGAAGAAATAAAGAAAGAAATTAAAGACTTCCAAAAATTCAGTGAATGGCCATGCAACATACTACAACAATTCCTTAGATGTTTACTACCTATGTGCTAGTCTAAAATTTGTTTCTCTCACAGATGAAGGCATAGTAGTGCAAAATGAAGAAGTAAAAAGAAAGAAAAGATAAAGATTCCTCAAAGCAGCATTGTAAGCTAAGTGCTTATTTTATTTAGGAAAAAGATGATTTGGGATGGTGATCAGGAATAGACATAGTTTACCTTCTTACACAGGAGCAACAGAAAAGGAATCTGACCTATTGAAAAGAAGAAACATCTCACAGGTGATAACAGAAGGACAGGGCATTTTAGGCAGCATGTGCAAGAAAACACAAAGGTGAGAAAGGCATTGTGTTCGAGGAACTTCCAAGAATTCAGATCAATCTGAGGAAAGAGAGGGATCTCTGTAGAGGTGAGCTGGACAAGGCCCCAAGGGAGCTGTGTGCCCTGCATGTGACATGGCAATCAGTGCAACTGTTGAGAGCCTCAGAACCAGGAACATCAGTAATCCCGTCATTCCTTTTCCATTTCCTTACTTCAACATTGTACCACACTCAAACAGCCAAAGCCAATTACAGCAAAACTTAAAACTCAAGTTTCATGATACTTTCCACAGACTTTGCTCTGGTCGATACAACTACTTACAGGGACTGGGATTTCTGTATTCCCCTCACCTTATAAAAATGTATTCAGCAAGCCTTCCTAATATCCATCATAGGTTATTTAAGAGTACTGAAAGCAAGCATGCTGCTATCACTTTAAACTTTTATCAAGCTGTAATTTGAAAAGTCTGACTCTCTACACAATAAATGCTCTTTTCTCAACTGACAGTGACTCAATCAAGGGAATTTTTCTATACTTAAGCAATGTTATTATCATTAAAAAGTAGATAAACCAGGCAGAAACTTCCAGTTTAGGAAAGGAAAAAAATGGCATAGTAAAATGATATTTTTAAATTTATCAACTTATTCCCAACTATGCAATTGTTATGAGAGATAGTATGGTTTGACTTTTGAGACAGGATCTTAATATGTAGCCTTGGCTGGTTTAGAACTCACTATATTGACCAAGCTCTTGTAACTCAGAGTGATCCTTCTGCCTCTGTCACAAGTGCTAGGTTTAAAGATCTAAGCTACCAAGCCAGGAAGGGAACTGGCAATTTTAATGAAAATGTTTACATGTCTTCAAAGTAATAATAGTAACATGATATAGTTAAAACATAAATTAATATTCAATATTCAAAAGAAATTTATTTAAAATTTATTTTTCTAGTATTTTTCTACCTGTGTTTCCCTGAAAGACTGCACAACAACATTCAAGTTCACCTCAAGTGTCATAATCTGCTCAAGTTACTATCACAGAATATCCCAAAGAAACTGGAACTCTTAAACAACTAAAATTTATTGGAGCACAGCTCTGGAAGCTGAGAATCAAAGAGCAAGTCACCAGTGTGGGTAGAGTTTTCTTGTGTCACAGCCGTTTCACAGATAACTGACATAGAGATTCAACATTAATTACAAATGCTCAATCAATAGCTCAGGTTTGTTAGTTAACTATCCCTTACACTTAAATTAGCCCATATTTTTTTCTATGGTTTGACATGTGTCTTGGTAACTTTTCTCAGTACAGTGTGCCCATCTTGCTCTGTCTGTGTCTTATGGTGACTCTCAGACACTGCCCTTCATCTTCAGTTTGTCTTGCCAAACTTTATTCTGCCTTGCTATAGGCCAATCAGTTTTCTATAAGCCAATCAGCTTCTTTATTAACCCATAAGAGTAATACATATTCACATTTTATGGAAGGATTATTCCACAGCATTTCTCCCTTTTGGTCTAATTAAGAAAAGGGTTTTAAAATTAACATAGTAAACTCTATATATCAAAACAGTTCTTAAGAATTACAGTTACAATATATAGTTTATTTGTATTTGACAAAATTAAAGAAATTATTCTATCATCTATCTTATCTTTGTGAATCCAAAGTTTTATGTCTAATTAATTTCCTATCATAACTAAGGAAAATATTAACTATAAATATCTAGTCTTCAAATCCATCAAAGATCCCAGAAGGTTAAATGTTACCTAACAACAGGGACAGCTCACTTCCTGGACAGTAATCTAAAGTTCTATAACATTGGAGCATCCATCTTTGACCCATAAGCCTAGTATATCTGACAGATGTTGGCATACAAAAGAGTTTCATAATAGCATGGACTGGAGTATAACAAAGATTTATTTATCTGTGATAAACTCACAGAAAGAGTAACAATTCACAGTCCTCTGAGCACTGGGAACTGGAACTGAATCCAACAGCTAAGAGGCCTGTGCACACTTTTGATCTGCATCTATAGTACAGGAGATGACACCCAAAGTGAGCTGGTATCGTAAAGGCTATTGGCTGAAGGAGTTCCCAGAGCACCTTTTGTCTAAATAAGAGAGTTCTAAACCTAATACAAAACCATATACAATAAGAGCAAATATTGCGTACTGTCCAGGAAAAAAGAAGAGGCAAAAACATACATAAAATTAGAATTGCAACCAGCATGAACAATATCAAACAAGAAACATATGCTTAATGTTTCAATAGTTATTTTATCCTAAACAGTCTACATCTTACATTAATGGTTTGGCCAAGCCATGAGGGGAAAATAACTGTGACTATCTAGTTTTCAACCCCATCAAAGACCTGAGAAGGGAAATAATATTATCTGAGTAAACAGGAAGCGCAATCAAGCAACTTCCAAAAGGTGCAAGAAATGACAGAGACAACCAGCTACCTGGACAATCACTCAAAGTCTCATTTACAATGCTGGGGCAACCAACATTGCTAAAGGCCTAGCTTAACTGACAGACCATATTCAGAGGCAGGAAGATTTGAAAAACTGTCTTACCTTGTCTTGGCAAGGTTTAGCAGTCTTTCTGCTTATATCCTGCTTGTCCATTCTGGACAGCATGCATTTTGTCAGTGTTCAAGACAGGGGCAGTTCTTTGCCCAAAGGCCAGTTTTACCAACTAAAAAAAAAAAAGCTCCAAGTGGAATTTCTTCAGTGCACAACATTCTATTACATATAGATCTGTACAGCCAGGAGCAATTGTGTTTCACATCAACAGAATCCTAAAGTATTTAAATATATCTAAATTAGTATTTAATTCTACAGTTCTTTGAAGTGTTTGAAGATTGTCTATTTATGCAAAATACAATCCTATGCATCTAAAGAGCCTGATTAGTCTAACTAAAAGTATGACAAGCATAGATTACTATAATTCTGCAATTCTTAATACCTATATAGCTTAAAGACTAAAGATTTATATTAGAAAATTTAAAAATCTTTTTAAAAAATGTGCAGCAAATGAGGACAATGACTCATAAGTTGAATTACCTTGTTGACAGCTCTTATATCTGTCACCATTCTCCATTTTTCAGATTTTTTTAACAACTAATACAGGAGAATTCCAAGAGCTGGTTGATTCTTCAATATGCTTAGCATCTAGTTGCTCCTGTACCACCTGTTCTAAAGCCTTCAGTTTCTCCTTTGTTAAAGGCCATTGTTTAACCCATATTGGTTCCTTAGTTAATCATTTTAAAGATAGGACCATTGGTACCTCTGAAAGTTGGCTAGTTGTTTTTTATTTTCATGAAGCCTGAATGATTGGTGACTGTTTTTTATAGTATCTTATAATATTTTTTCCCAGAAACTTGCATTGGTTTATGTTCAATTTTTGAGATTTCAGTAATGTTAATCTGGGTATTCCATTTCTGCAACAGATGAAGTCCCCCTAGATTGACTGCTATATTAGCCACATATGGCCTCAACCTTCCTCCCTGTCACTCTGGCCCTATGCATTCAGCCTGTCTTGTACTTCAGATAGGTTATCAATTCCTAGGAATTAAACATCTGCATCCTGAAGAGGCCAATTCATATGTCAAGATTCTGGAGTAATAATAGTCACATCTACACCCATGTCCAGTAATTCTTGAATTACAATGTTACTTATTCATACTCTCAGTTTTGGTCTTTGATCATTTGCAGAAGTCTGCCAAAATATACACTTCTAATATACATTAGATAGAATTTATATCTAATATACATTAGACAGAATTTTTAATGTTTTAAAATTTTGTTTAATACAGACTGTACTTAGAACAGTAGACATAAAAAAGTAAATGTGATGGCAGAGAAAACCAAAGACCCAATAAAGAAATCACTTCCCCTAAACAAATGCAAACCCACCTGATTAGATTTTTAAATAAGAAAGGCTCTAATGGAATCAAAATACCCTACATTCCTTCAGATACATTACGAAGGTGAAACGGGATCCCTGCTTACTTGTGTGTTTTTTGTGATATCAGTCTTTCTAGGTTCCTTTATTTAATTTTCTGTTCTGTTTGTGACAGGGTTTCTTTTTGTGACAGTCTTTCTATCCAGGAACTCTCTTTGTAGACCAGGATGGCCTTGAACTCACAGATATCCACCTGCCTGAGCCTTTTGAATGAATAGTGGGATTTAAAGTATGAGAAAAATGTAGCACTCAATAAAAATCAATAAAAAAAGAAATCAGGAGATAGCAGGGCAAGGGTGACACGTGCTTTAAATCCCACTATTCATTCTATTGGAATTTTTGATTCATCCTCCATAATTATTCTATAATCCAGAGCAATATGATTTTTACAACACACACTGGATTTTTAAATTTTCCTTGGGAGCTGTGTCCTCCACAAAAACTTGAAATGACTGGACCACATTTGATCTGGGGACCTACAAGAGGCACCCTAAGGAGTTTCCTTATGATAATGGGTTGCCTTGTTTGTCTCTTGTTGATCTAATTTCATTGATCCAATGTTGGCCTTTGCCACATTTTCTACAAAAATCCAGAAGATGGAGAACCTTTTCAGGGTTGATTATTACTTGCATAGGGTTGGAGGTTGGGGTAGAAATTATGTAGGTCCAGAGATCTCAAAAAAAGAGGAAAAGCTGAATAGGATAATAGGTAATCTACTAATAGGTAGATTAGTATGAACTTACAGTAATAACAATAATAGTGAGCAATAGAGTGAATACTTGTGAACTTTATGGACAATTTACATTGATATAGATTTTTCTATATTAATACAAGTTCAAATTATATTGGTTATATTGAATATGCTTCTATTTCTGTTTACAATATTTGTATGCCTATACAAAGTTATTTTGTCAGATTGTAATGCATGCATGTTTCTTCCTCTGTTGAAGACATTTTGCATATTGATGCAATTTTAGGATATATTTATCGTATTGCATTATATGTTTCTGATCAAGATGTTTATACAGTGTTTACATTTTGAAAACATTGTCCTCCTTTAGTGCACAATTGTTTAAAGATTGTTTAATATTCTGATATGAAGTTTTAATTGCTAAGTTATATAGTTATTAAGAATTATAAGTCAATAGTCATTCACGTTTGTTATACTTTTAGTCAGACTAATTATGTTCTTTAAATACATAGAGATAGTATTTTGCATAGATAGGTAATACTCAACAACTTCAAAGATCTTTAGAACATGGCATTTAAATAACTTAGGATTCTGTTGATGTGAGACATGATTACTCCGGGCAACATTGATCTATTCCCAAGAGAGTGTTAAACACCAAAGACATTCCACTTGAAGTTTGTTTTCTTCTCAGCACAACTGGCCTTTGAGCAAGCAACTGCCCATGCTTTGACTACTGACAAAGGGTATGTTGTCTGGACTAAACAAGCAGGATACAAGAAAAAAGACTGCGAAACCTTGCCAAGACAGGGTAAGGTGGTTCTGAAAATTTTTCCTGCCTCTGAAAAYGGTCTGTCAGTTACTCTAGGCCTTAGCCAAAGTTAGTTGCTTCAACATTGCAAATGAGACTTTGGGTGATTGCTCAGGCATGCAGTTGTCTCTGTCATCTACTGCACATTTTGGAAGCTTCTTGATTGTACTTTCTGCCTACTCAAGTAATAATATCTCCCTTCTCAGGCTTTTGATGGGGTTAAAAATTAGATATTCACAATTACCATCCTCTTATGATCTAGCCAAGCCATTTCTAATACAAGACTTAGACTCCNGGTCTGTCAGTTACTCTAGGCCTTAGCCAAAGTTAGTTGCTTCAACATTGCAAATGAGACTTTGGGTGATTGCTCAGGCATGCAGTTGTCTCTGTCATCTACTGCACATTTTGGAAGCTTCTTGATTGTACTTTCTGCCTACTCAAGTAATAATATCTCCCTTCTCAGGCTTTTGATGGGGTTAAAAATTAGATATTCACAATTACCATCCTCTTATGATCTAGCCAAGCCATTTCTAATACAAGACTTAGACTCCTTAGGATAGAATGTTTATTAAAACATTAGAGCATGTTTCTTGCTTAATATTGTTTGTGCTGGTTATAACTCTAACTTTATACTTAATATTTGTTTCTAGTGTATAGTTTTGTATTGGGTTTAGAACTCTCTTGGGTTTAAAAAAAGGGGGAGGTGCTGTGGGAGCTCCTTCTGCCAATAGCCCTCAAGATACTATCCCACTTGGGAATGGTCTCTTATAATATAAATATGGTTGTAAAGCATGCACCCTCTCTCTTGGTTCCAGTTCTTGCTCCAGCTTCTATATTTGGTTCTTGTTCCCTATTCATGCAAAAGACTGTGATCTAAGACAGTGATCTGTGAGTCTCCCCAAAATAAGTAATCCTTTATTATACATATTTCTGAACTAGTGTGGCATTATTTTGTAACTTCCATCATCAACCCACAAACAACCCCCTTTGGCAGTCTCCAATACATTCATGTACTTGTGGTCACCTGATCTTCCTTCACCTATGCCATTGCCCTATTGGGAGAAAAGGCCACCTGTGTTATTAAGGCTCTCAAGTCTGCAATGCTGATCATGAGAGTACCTGGGGCCCTAGAAACTGATAATGGCATGGCACCATCTATACTTCCCAGAAATTTAATGGATTTATCACTTCCTGAATGGTAAGACATACCTTTGACATTTCCTACAACCCTCAGGGCTATCCTATTGTTGAAAGAACAAACAGAACCCTCAAAGATCTTCTGGTGAAGGTCACTCACCAGAGCTAAATGTGACCCTCATTTGGCCCTAACTGAGATCCTATTTCATCTAAATTTCCTCACATTCTAGGAGAAGGGCCTCAGCCTGGCACATGAGCATTGGACCTTTCTGCCCCACAGCACACCCCTTCCTCTGGTCAGATGTTAGGACCTTATCACACTTCAATGAAAGAAACCTGCCCCAGTGCTAACCTGGGGCAAGGATATGCATGTGTTTTTCAACAGACTGTGACATTACCAATATGGATCCCTGAACAAGATATGCAGCCTGTGACAGAGGAATCCAAGGACATCAGGGAAAATTCTCAGGTTCTTTGCTCTGGCATTTAGTAATGCTTATGCTCTTTTGCTTGCTTTGGGATGGGTAATCTTTGGACCTTAATTCCTCTCCACCATGTTTACAATATCTCCTTCAACCAAGTTGATACAATACTTGGAAATTGGAACTTTTGTGGCCCCACCAACTGTTTGGACATTCGACCCCTTGCCTTCATCTGAAGGGGTCATTATTTTACTGACACCCTTCTATGTACCAACACTTCAGGGTAATGGACCAAAGCCCTGATAGTTAATGTTACACAAATAGCTAATGTGACATGGGGCCCACCCTGGCCTGCATTTGCACCCATTTTCCTATGCCTTGGTTGAGGGTATTGTCTTATTATTGACCATTCTCCTTAAGTGTCTCCTACAGCATATTTCCACCTCCAGGTTCTCATGGCACTGTAACACTCAAAACATAGCCCTCCTCAGGAAGCCGTTTGGGCCTGGATTACAGAAATTCATGAGGCATCAATTTGACAACTCCTCCCACCTGGGCCTGCTTCTCTGAGATAAAACCCTTTGAAAGCCAGTAGTCAAAGATGGGTAAGAAGCCATGAGGCAGGTCAATCTAAGACAGACATGGTCTATTATGCTGGATGCTTTCTGAGGTGGTGACAACGAGACCTAAGCTAGAACTTTGATTCCCTTTAAGCCTCATTCCTTAAATAAATGAATAAATAAAGGATGAATACATAAGAGAAACTGCTAGCCATCCTGTCCAAGCCACAGCCATTCTGCCAAACCAGCCCACATAAGCATTCCTTGTAGGCACTTACTTTCTGAGTCAACCTAAGGGCTGCTGCTAAACCCAGAGACTACTGATGCAGAGAAACCTGACGGGACATACCGATGAAGAAGGACAATGCAATGGAGTTAGCTCCCTGAGCCAATGGGACCTTGGGAGTGATTAGATAGGCAGGCCAAACTTCTGTAATAAACAAATCTGCAGCATGCTCTGTTACTCATCCAGCTCCTGTTGTCTGCGTTGTTGACTCAATGCCTTTTCACCCCATCCCCCAAGGGGTGTCTGAGCAGTGTCACCCATAGCAAAAGTTAGCTATATTCCAGTTTTTACAGTAATTCCTTTTATTAACACTTTGAGAATGGATAATATGTGTAAGCAATCAGAAACTACAGACACAGCATTGTCAACAGAATATAAGAGATGGAAGAGAGAATCTTAGGCACTGGAGAAACAATAACAGAAATGGAAAAACCAGTCAAAGAAATTGTTAAATTTAAAATACTCCTGGCACAAAACATTCAGAAAGTTGGGGGCACTATGAAAATACCAAATCTAAATATAATAGGAATAGAGTAAGGAGAATAAATCCAGATCAAAGACACAGAAAATATTTTCAACAAAATCATACAAGAAAAATTCTCCTCTTAAAGACAGAGGTATTTAACAAATTACAAGAAGCAAACAGATCACCAAATAGACTAAACCAGAAAACAAAGTCCCCTTGGTACATAAAAAACAAAACACTAAACATACATTACAAATAAAAAAATATTAAAATTTGAAAAAGAAAAAACAAAGTAACAGATAAAGGCAGATTTAATTAGAATTACATCTGACTTCTCAATGAAGACTCTAAAAGTCAGAAGGGCCAGGAACAATGGGAAACAAACACACATGCAAACACACACGCCACCATCACCAACAACAAAATACAAGAATCACCTATCATTGGACATTTTAATATCTCTCAATATCATTGGCCATTGGTATTGTTCAATATTAATGGTCTACAGTGAAAAAAAACACAGACTAACAGAATGAACACAAAAACAGGATCCATTCTTCTACTGCATCCAAGAAACACACTTCAATATTAGAATAGCACTTACTTCAGGGGAAAAGGTTGGAAAAGATATTATGAGCAAATAGACCTAAGAACCAAGCTGGTTTAGACAGTTTAATATCAGGCAATATAGACTTCAAACCAGAATTAATCTGAAGAGATAGGGAAGGACACTCCATATTCATCAGAGGAAAACCTACCAAGAAGACATTGCAATTCTTAATATCTATGTCATGAGGACACCTACCTTTGCAAAAGAAATAATACTAGAATTTAAATCACATATTGACCCTCACACATGGATAGAGGGAGACTTTGATACCCTGCTCTCACCAATAGACAGGATATCCAGACAACTAAACATAGGAATACTAGAGCTACAGGAAATCATAAACCAAATGGACTTAACAAATATTTACAGAACATCGCACCCAAACACAAAAATATACAAAAAATACACTTTTTTTTTTCTCAGCTCATCATGGAACTTTCTCCAAAGTTGACAACATACTTCGTCACAAAGCAAGTCTCAACAGATACAAGGGGAAAAAAAAAACTTACATCTTAACTGACCACCATGAATTAAAGCTGAATGTCAACAAGAAAGAATAGAAGCAACAGAAAACTTACAAATTCATGGAAACTGTAACTTCCTACTGAATGAAAAAAATGTGTCAAGATAGAAATTAAGAAAGAAATAAAAGACTTTCTAGAATGGCATGAAAAGGAATGGACAGCATACCTAACTTTATGGGACACAATGAAAACAGACCTAAGAGGCAAGCTCATAGCACAAAGTACAAATAAAAAATGGAAATATCTCATGATAGCAACTTAACAGTACACCTGAAAGCTCTAGACAGCAATAAACAATAAAACTCAGGGCTGAAACAAACAAGCCAACAAAAACAATACAGAGAATCAGTGAAGCAAAGAGCTTTTTTTTTGAGAAAAACAATAAGACCAAATAATATCCAAATTAACAATATTAGAAATGAATATGGAGTCATAAGAACAGACAATGAGGAAAT
>LOEQ01011156.1:0-23601 GCA_001685075.1 Bramus lutescens
TGATATTCACAACATGCCATTAGATAAAAGAAGCAAAAACAAAACAACAATTTATCATTGCTATGCTTTTGGTAGAAATACAATGATTTATGGTATCATTATCACCAGAGATGAGGGGCAATCATTCAATCATTCTCAAGCTTCAGTAGAAACTTCAAAAAATCATATAAAAAGAAGCCCCATATTTATAAATATGCGTGAAATATATATGTATATATATTTGTATATATACATATATATTTCATTCAGTGTTGTGAATTATGCAGTTTTAATGTAGCTCCTTCTGTGCTTTAAATAATGAAGATAAGTTTGAGTTTTTCAGTAAAATTAGAATGAACCATTCATTTCAGTTTCATAAAGATTCATATAAACCACTGACATACTTAAGAGTGGCATTTTCAAGTGTTATTGTGTGCTTCCTACTCATATATGTGTGTATATTTTATTCCTATGAGTTTTCTGTGGCCAATGATACTGCACCCAACATAAAATGAGAGAAGTAGAAGAGATTTAAGGGAATCAAAAGAGTTCATAAAAGCTGATTGTGAATGGAGCACCAGAATTTAGGAATGATTTTTATGAAGTCACACAATAAGGGCCTTCAGGATTCTTTCCTCTGAAAAGAGTGCATATATCCCACCGTGTGATTTGGCAGGCATGTAAACAGCTCTACATGCTTCCACCCTCTGGTAACAGTTTAGGTCTGTTTTGCACTGTGATAGAGATGAAACCATAAAGCAGAGAAGTTAGTATGTCTTACACAAAAGTGAAAAACTACATATGCATGTAAATATGTCAGTGCCCTGAAGTCTAGAACTATGGAAGACAGATAAATGAACAACCAAAATAAAGCATGTGTTTATTTTATTTTTTTCACTCACTCCTCACTCACTTTTCTGGAGACGATTCAGCAATAGGTGTTTGATATGCCTTAGGGAATAGCAAGTATTATTTAAATTCACTATTTGACAAGAGTTACAGTATGGCTCATAGGGACCTTTTAAAAGGCAACAACATGAAAGTGCTTTCAACATACACTGAAATCTCAGCAGAGCATATATAATAATTTCTATAAGTGGTGTGAAGTCTCTCAGAAGCTATTTGTACCAAGGCCAATAGTGTCAGAAATGGCTTCATTTGCTTCTACACAAACAAAATAATACAATTAGAAGTTGTCATATCATAATCAAAGATAGCAAAGTACAAATTATGCTTAAAGTATGAAACTTGGGAGGCTTCAGGGCAGAGATTTAAATATAAGTAGTAGAATGAAAGGTATAAGCCAGGCAGAGAATGAAAGAACTTCAAATTCTTTGCCTGGAGGATGGTGATAAAATAAGTTACTTAAAAGTATTGAAACAAAGAAATTTTACCCAATGGATAATGTTAGGTTAATTCATATTTTATCTTCAAAAATGCATTAGCTAAAAGTAGCTATAAATAACATAGAACAAGTTTTATATAGACAATAAAAGTGTGTCTTCTTTGTGCACAGTGGGAACAGTACAGATGCCTAGTAAATTGACCTGATGACCTAAACATTAATGAGGTTTGTTGCAATAATATATGGCATGTGAAATTGTGGGTATAAGACTTCTTAACCCTTTCTTCAGTTGTAACTTGGAAATACAGCTGATTTTATTTAACCAACCTGTCTACGAATACCTTAACAGTAAAATGATAGAAATAAATGAATACATACACTGAGACAAAACATGGAATTGGTGGAAATTTCAACCCATCAAGACGTAAATACAGTTGAAAAACAAAATAATAAGTTTTCTTACCACATCCCATCACTCTTGGATGATAGTCATAGCTCTTGTCAATCAGCTCACATGTAGATTTCTTAGAGTATATATGCAATAAATATGTGCTATCATATTTTAACTATGTACACTACCCATATGCATTTAATTCTCTGTGTATATATTATATAAATAAACCCTATTTATGCGATAAAACAATCCACACATAAAAAAATTTGATTCACCTGCATTACAGAAAATTGTCTCACAACTTGTTTCATGTATAAAAGAGCTAAATAAACATATAACTAAGACAGAATTCAGTGGGGGTGTGCTCCTGTTGCTCCACATCCTTGCCAGCATGAGCAGTCACTTGTGTTTTTTTTTTATCTTAGACATTCTGACAGGTGTAAGGTTAAATATCACAGTAGTTTTGATTTGTGTTCCCAAGATGGCTATGTATGCTCAACATTTATTTCAGAGCTTCTTTCCCAGTTCAGATTCCCCTGATGAGAATTCACTGTTTAGATATGCATCCCACTTTAATTAGATTATTTGACTTAATAATGCCTAGGTTTTTTTTAAATTTATATATATTTAGAAATTAGTCCTGTGCCAGATATGTGGATGTTGAAAATCTTCCCATTTTGTATACTGCAGGTCTTTCAAATCTATTATCCTTTGTCTTTTATAAACATTTCAGTTACATGACATAATATTTACTAATTGTCAGCCTTAATGCCTGTGCTAATGGTTTTGCCTCCTGTGTCAATATATTCAAGGCTTTCCCCCACTTTCTCTTCTATCAGATTCAATGCATCTGGTTTTATCTTGAAGTTTTTGATACACTTGGACTTGAATTTTGTGCAGAGTGATAGATATGGACCAATTTGTATTCTTCTACATGCAGACATCCAGTTAGACCTGCATATTTGTAAAAGGTGGCTTCTTTTTGTCCCACTGTCTAAATTTGGCTTCTTTTTAAATGTCAGGTGTCCATAGGTGTATGTATTTACATCTGGATATTCAGTAGCCTTTTCCCTTACCGTGTTACCTTGTTCAACCTTAATATGGGGGAGGTACCTAGTCTAATTGGAACTTAATATACAACCTTTTGTTAATATTCTTCTGAGTCCTACCTTTTTCTAAAGGGAAATGGAAAAGTAGTGGGTTAAGGGGAGGATAGTGGTAGGAAGGGACTGAGAGGAGAGAAGGGAGGATAAATTGTGGTCAGGATAACATATATAAAAGAAGAATGAATTAAAAAATATATAACCTCTATAAACAAACTATTTCAAACAAAAAAAGATAAAAAACACAAAGGTGCAAAGGTACTGAGCTATCCTGTAAGACATTGTTTTCATTAGGTTAATTAAGGCATAAAAACTTGTAAATAATCATCTTTTCATACTCCATATAACATGACATGGAACAAGCAAGCAAGCTTTTCTCTTTGTCTGCTTGACCCAAATGTAATTGTCAAGTTTGTCTACTCTATTGCTGTGGCCAGTATTAAGTCAAACTCCTTCAGGGTTCCAAAATAGACTTAAAATTTGCAGCTTTATTTTTTCTTTATTTTTTTTTAAGAATATTCTCAGGTTCTAGATTGGGATTAAGAAACAACCAGCTTCACAGACTGAACAACTCTGAGAGTCTGATCTTTCTGTTCTATGAAAACCATTGTTAGAATTGCTGTGAGCCAGTCTAATAAATCCCCATTTAACAATAGTTCTATCAGTTTTGCTCTTTAGAAATCCCCAACAAGTACACCACCTTAGCTTTGTTAATATAAAAGGATGGAGAAAGTATTCCAAAAAAAAAAAACTAAAGAAAAGTATCTAAAAAAAAATCCAATATCCAAAGGTGGTAATTCAAACCAGAACTAATCAGAAGAGAAAGACATAAAGAGGAGCATTTATTCCTCATTAAAGTAAAAATCAATATGCAGAATCCAAAACATGCTTCCACCAAACAATGGAGGATCATCAAATTTCATTAAATTAAATGATATTAGATCGTCAACAAAAGATTAACTCCAACACAATGATCCTGGGTCAGTATCTCAACCAGTTCTCACCAAGAGTGGTCATTAAGAAAAACAACAATGACAACAACAAGAAAAAAGATGAAGAAATCCTTCAGGTAATCAAATGGACCTAAGAGATATCTATAGAACATTTCTTCCTAAGCAGGAAAAAATACACATTCTTTACAAAAGTCGCATGGAACTTTATCGAAAGCTCACACAATATTGGGACCCAAAATAAGTATCAGAGAAGAGAAGAATTGAAATCCCATCCTATGTAACCACATTGGGATAAAGCTACAGAGGACATCAATAGAAACTACAAAAATTAAAAAATACAAAACAACAAAAAGACATCATAGAAACTAAACCACCCATACTGCATGATGACTGTGACAAGGAATAAATCAAGAGAAAGTATAAAAATTTCTAGAGTAAAAGAATATGAAAATACAACACATTAAATTCTATGGGACACAATGAAGGAAGTTCAAGGATGAAAGTTACAACACTAAGTATCTACATAAGCAAGTTTGAAAGATAGAAAATTAATAAATTAATGATGTACCTGAAATCATTCTAAAAACAAGTAAAAACATGCCTCCAAAACTGAGATAGGGAGATATAATCAAAATCAGGGCTGAAATTAACGAAATAGAAATGAAAACAATGTAATACAAAGTATCAACAAAACACGAGTTTTTTCTTAAAAGATGTTTAACAAAAGAAATAGAGAGAGGTATCTAATTAACAGAATTAGAGGTAAAAATGGGAGACATTAAAGCAGAAGAGACAGTGAGGATTTCTGGATATCCTAAGCACAGATTTTTAAAAATGAATATTCAAACAAACCTGAGAAATTAAAATAAGTATATATAGTCAACAATAAATAAAGATGGAATAAATACATTTGAATATATTGAATATATCATCCAATGAAATGTTGGAAATTCTCACAACTAAAACAATGTCAGGGGGCAGATGAGTTCATCACAGTATACTATAAATTTTTAAACATGCATTATTACCAATACTCCCTAATTATTCTACAAAATAGGAACTCAAAGAAAAATTCTATATTTTATCTTTAAAGTTAAGCTATCATAATAATCCTTAAAGAAAATTATAGGCACATATCTCTGTTGAACATGAAACCAAAAGTTCTCAATACCACTTGAAATTGAAGTTCAAAAGCAATTTAAGACTAATCACAGTTATCAACGTTGCCTCATTCCAGAGATACAAAAATGGTTCAACATACATGCATCAATAAATGTAAGCTACAACATAATTAGACTTATACATAGAAATTACATGGTTATCTCATTAGATGTAGAAAAGGCCTTTAACAAAATTAAACATCACTGCAAATTAAGTCGTAGAGAATGTTGGAATATAGGGTATGCATTTCAAAATAATAAAGACCACATATGGCAAGTCTACAGGAAACTGTTTGATAAGTAGAGAAGCATACAAAAAACTTCCACTAAGATTTGGATTAAAACAAGGGTGTCTACTCTCTTCACTCTTGTTTACTATAGTACTTGAAGTCTTAGGTAGAATGGTAACAAGTAAAGAACTTAAAGAGATACAAATATACAATGATGGAGTCAAAATATTCTAATTAGCAGATTATATAATTATATACACAAAAGATTCTAATAACACCACACCAAACTCTCTTATATCTGACAAGCACATTCACCAAAGTATTAGATTATAAAATTAACACAGAAAAAAAATCAGTAGCTTTCCAAAAACAAACAGTAAACATACCAAGAAAGAAAGCAGGAAAACAATTCCACTTCTAGCAATCATATATATGTGCATGTGTGTGTTGTGTTGTGTGTGTGTGTATGTATGTATATGTGCCTGTGTGTAAACATAATCAAGTAAGTGAGATATTTATTCCATTAAAACTTTAAGATACTGGAAAGCAAATAAATAAACTGAAGAAGGAGATACTAGATTGTGTAAATATATCCCACACTCACAGACTGACTGATTTTATGGTAAAAATAGCCATCCTACCAAAATCAATCTATATATACAATGTAATCCCCATCAAAATTCCAAAACAATTATTCACATAAATTGAGAAAATAATTATATTTCATATGGAAACACAAGTGATAAAAATTTCCAAAATTGCCTTGAACAATAGAAAATATGCTACACTTATCATCATTCCAAATTTCAAGTCACTATATAGATATATTAACAATATTAGTTTGGGATTTCAAAGTCTTGGGCCACTTCTAGCTGTTTCTCTCTGCTTCATGCTTGTGGGGAGTCTTGCATGAAAATGCTACGCCAAAGTCTATTTAAATGGGGTTTTATACAGTAAAATCTAATTAACCAAGCATTTTTCTCCAAAAGTAGCTACTAGAAATGTGTACTTAAAGTATATACTTGATACTTAGTGTTTTTTTTCTATAAGACAAAAATGCTTAATTTCTTCATTTGCTACAGTAAATCTTCTTCTGATTAGTACAAAGGTATTCACAGAATACACGGGTATTCACAGGTATTGCCACTTTAGAGAATTAAATATGTTTGAAAAGAACGAGAAAAAAGACTTGTCAAAAAGGTTTTCAAACAAACAAAAATCACAGAATATGAACTGCCCAGTGATAATTTCCATGAAAACAACTACATCAACTGCACCTTTTTGTTAAAGTATATTGGTTTCTACATCAATTCAATTTAAATTCCTAGTAGACAGGAATCTATTTCCTCACAGTTTACTACATATCTCTCCAGAATATTTGCCAGGTTATCTGCCTCCTTATGTGGTTCCAGATAGTTTCTTGCAACATATTCTCAAACTCATAGTCTATTTTATTCTGGAAAAAATAAAAAGAAGCATCAACAAATAGCTGCTCAGCCTTCTAATGGGCAGATCTTCAGTGAGTAAAGATCAGTAGAATGTTGGTAACCTGAATATTCTAACACTACAGAAGTGGTTACGCTTTCTTTCATATGCGCGCGCACACACACACGCACGCACACACACACACACACACACACACACACACATGAGGCTATGCAGCTGAGGGATCTCCTTGTATTTTAGGGATGTGGTAATGATTCCAGCATCCCAAATTCTTCCAGAGCTGTATAGGGAGGGAGGCATGACATAACTCTGGCCTATGACCGTCATTTTCCCTTATGATGCTTTCCCCATACCACAGCCTATCAGGCATTTGGCCATCATGGCTCACGGGCTCTGTTGGGTGAGGGCAGCCTGGAGGCTAGACCCCAGCTTGGAAAGCTAATGAGACATGAAAGCATCTCTGTGGGAAGGGAGTTATGTCTGCTCCCCTCCCCTTCTGGGGCAGATGGCTTTGGGGAGGTGAGTGTGGGTGAGGCAGTGTTGTGGCAGGCTGTGATAGGGTGAGCTACAGGGGGGCTTGTCTGCTAAGCCTGGGACTGTGCCTTCCTAAGCCCTTTGCTGGAGTCACAGCCAATGTCCAAGTCGGCTGCTGTGGAAATACACAGACAAGCAGCTTTCACACAGCAGTGGAGACTTGTGGCTCTGTAGGTCTCACAAGAGCTGTTGGGGTTACAGGTGGCTGCCTTTTCACTGTGTCCCTATATGACCGCTCTTAGTATGGGTGTGGGTGTGGACAGAAAGCAAAGTCTCTGGTGTTTTATTATATGGCTACTAATCCCAGCAGAGACCTTTCCCCTCTGATACAACCTCAATGGACAGTGTGGTCATTTTCTAAGGTCTCACCTCCATTTATTTTCACACAAGGGTTAGGACATCAATGTGTGATTTTGGAGAATTTAATTCAGTTATAATTCAGTGTACACTGAGCCTATTAGCACTTTTCATTTTAGATCCTCCACATTGTGTTGGAGATCAAATCAGGGCATCACCTGTGCTAAGCGAGTGCTCTACCTTTGAGACAGAGCCCCAACCTCTTGTTACATTTTATCGCAAGGCTTGGTCTCATTAAGTTGCCAGACTTCCCTTGGACTCCCTGTGTAGTCCAGAAAGGCCATAAACTTCTGCTTCTCCCACCCCAGCTTTCTGATAAGTTAGGACGACAGACACACAGCACTAGACCAGCTGGTAAACTGCTTGCTCTGAGAGTATGAAGGCCTGCATTTGGTGTCCAAAACTCATCTTTACAAAATAAAAGCTGTGTATGGTGGCGCGTGCTTATAATTCAAGCTCTGAGGAGGTGGAATTGCATGGATCCCTAGGGCCTTTTGTCTGTCTGGTTCAGTTTGGTTGACAAGTCCCAGGCCCCAATGAGAAATCCTGTCTCCAAGACTGAGGTGGATGTTGCCAAGGGATTGACCTCCACACATGCATGCTCACATATGCGCTCACACACATACATATTCATAAACCACAACAACTTAAATAATATGGACCTGGAGAGTTCTCAGCTCCCACATGGCAGCTCACAACTGCCTGTAACTCCAATTCCAAAGGGCCCAAATGTCTTCTTCTGACATCCACAGGCAACTGCACACACACATACACACACATGCATGCACACACACATGCACATATGCATGCATGTATGAATGAATCATACAAAATCCTACTAGCTCCTAGAAAGGGATCCTTTCACTATGGCTTCTGTGAGCTCAGTGGCTGGTGTCCCTTTCCGAACTTCCTGTATGCTATGGGCTTCTGGGTAAGAGGTTGAGGTGCCTTTACCTTGGGATCAAATCTAATTCTTTCCACTTAATAACTTTCAGATCTTGGGGAAAGTTACCTAAGTTTCTTAAGCCCTGGCATTCTCGTCTATGAAGAGGGGGTAATAAAAGTTGTTCTGGGGTTAAATGAGGGGGAAAATCATGACGAATTTGGCACAAAACCGGTCAGGGCTCCTTATTGCACAGTGTTGCACAGGGGCTGTTGTTGTTGTTGGTACTGTAGCTCTCATAAGGAACTTAAGGAACAAAATGCCCACAAAAATGTCATTAATGAAAAGGAATCGCCGCCACTGCTGTTGGCTCCTCGGTGTTCACTGTATCCCCACTGCACTGCTTTGCACACGGCTTTCCCCCTTTGCTTCTAGGCAAGCTTGGTATAATGTGTTGGAAATACTAATTATGCTGTTCACCTTTTCACAAGACTTCAAATATGAATCTCTTGTTGCTTTACTTGGTGGAAGTGTGTGTGTGTGTGTGTGTGCCTGTGTGAGTATCTGTGTCTCCATGGTATGTTTGTATGCGTATGTGTCTCTCTAAAAACTTGTGTATATGTGTGTGCAACTCTAGGTCTGTGTATATGTTTGTGCCTGTATGTGTGTGCTTGCGTGTTTGTAAGTATGTGTCTGCATATGTTCTTGTGGGCTGTCCCCTAGTCCCCTCTGGTTATAACAAATCATTGATTCCAGTTCCTTTAGAAAGACAATTAATGCAATTACCTTCCTGTTGAATCGATACTAATGTCTTTTTTCTTTAATGTGCAGGTTTTGGTGAGTCCTGCTGCTGGCCAAGCTGAGGTAGGAAACATGGCTTTGCTGTCTTTGGGGGACATTTTGAAGTGGGTTTCTTCTTTGGAGTGCATTGAGCTTCCCGGCTGTGCTTCTCCTAGGACTTTGCTGTTTGTGGCAAGCTTTCTGTGGTGCTGGGCTGGGCTAACCCCTTGCTTACAGAGCATGCTCTTAACATCCTATAATGGTTGTGGGAATTTAGAAGTTGATTTCTGAGAACACGAAAAGGATGATAGCAGTCACTGTCCAGGTAGTTTACAGGGTGCACAATGCATAGTTCCATGATTAAGTACCTACTGTGTCCTCAATAACACAGAAATGCTTCCATTGTTTTCATTATTGTGATGTAAAATACTCAGAAAAATCTTGAGCTATAGCTGCTGCCACCGTGTCTGTTTCACAGACAGGCAATCAGAGACTAAGGAACGCTCAAACTTTCCAAGCCTCATTCAATGAAGGAATGAATCTGAGCCATGTTTGTCAGGGTGCAGTGGTGAACTCTGATTGCCATGATGTGTAAACCACCTAGGTTATGGCCTGGTGCACAGGTCGTGTTCAGTATGTCCCTACTTTGCTACTTACTAAGGGCTGCTTCTGAACACTAAGCTACAAGATGGCTTCCTGTCATCCTGTCGTGACAGCGACCTGCTTCTTAGGCTTTGCCACACACACACCGCGGCTCCTTCCCCTTCCCAAGGCATTCTCTCACCTTTTCGCCACACAGGACAACTTAAAACAGTCAACTGATAGAAAATAAACAAACAATAATAAGCATAAAAATAAACCCTTTCCTGTCCCCCCCTTTTCCATTTTCTAGCAGCCTTGACTAAAGAGTAATGGTTGGGAAGACAGAAATACTTTGTGTCCTGATTGAAATGATGTTTAAGGACTTGACAGGCTGCATCTACTGGCAGAGCTAGGGAAAACGTGTGCTGCTGCCTACCAACAGACACAGGCAAGAACCTTCTTGGAAGTTTTATTCTCATAGCTCCATGCTGGAAGTGGCTCTTGCCCATTAGCCAATTCATAAACCCATCATGGTGGAGGATGCAGTGGAATGCAGGGTCACAATCCAGAATAAGCCATGGCTATGAGAAACAGCCTTAGGAACCACGGAGATGGACTGCTGGATGAGGAAGCACCTGGACAGATTGGAAGAGGTACCCTGGGTTCTGTCATTTGCACACACAAGAAAACAGGCAGCACTCATCTCGAATAATAAACTAAAGAGGGCCTCTGGGAGGGGTCTTTCTGGGTGGTGGGGATGCTCTACAGCATCTTTAGGGTTTGGTTATATGGCTAACTTCTGTGTGCAAAATGGATGGGTTTTATGTTTAAGGTGGGTGTGCTTTTGGTATGTAGTTTTTAGAACTGTTAGGAAAAATAGAAAGACGGGAAGGAGGACTATGAAGAGGAGGAGAGAGAAGAAAAAAGGCAAGATGGGAGGGAAAGAAGGGGAGGGAGGAAAGTGAGAAAGGGGTGTGAAGGAAGGGAAGGGCCTTTCATGGCTGTGGACAAAACACTAGGAATGATTGGGGGAAGATTTGCCTTGACCTCAGTTTCAGAAGATTCATTCTGAGACCATGTTTGGGGGCAGAATATCATGGCAGTAGGGTGTGGTAGACAAACAGCTGTCCATGTATGAAGTAGAGGTTGGGGTCAGAATAGAGGGTTGGGGAGAATGAAGAGCGTGAGTACCCAGAACACAGGCGAAACCTCGGAGCAAGCACAGTTCACTCATTCATCTGCTGATTCCTTCATTTCTCTGCTGAGTTTCCCTCCTCCAGGTAGAATATATATTTTATACAGAGCCTCCTGTTTTCCTAGCTGTTGTTTTGAAGTCTAAGTTGTCACTGTTGCAGCCAAAACATATTTGGCTTTCACTACTGTAGGGAGGTAACCTTTTATTAATTGAATTTCTAATTTCTGCAATTCATCAAAGCAAGTAGTCACTATTATTTAATGTGAGATTTAAATTCATGAGCAAACGGCATGTTCTTGTGTTCTTGTAGGTGAATAACAATAGATTAGGGAGCGGCATTGGTGTGGCCCTTTGCTGTCTCCAATCACTGTTTGATTTTATTTTTTGGCTAAGTACAGACAAACAGTTGTAATTTAAGCAGAACAGACTCTACCTGTGACAGAGACATGGGTTAAAGGGAAACAAAAAGAATTACAAGCCTGCAGAATGAGTGTGTGAATGGCTTCCCTAGCTCTCTTTTCTCTCTGCAGATTGACAGTGAATATGTGAATAACGTTTGCTAAATCCGGACTCAGGAAACATGACAGCACGCTGTCTGTGCCAATAACTCCTCACGGCATATGCCACCCCTCCCTCACCACACACAGTTTTAATAAGACACCACACGGGCTATGGAGAGACATTAAAACCCTGCCGATGGAAAAGCTTTATCTTCCAACCAAATTCTGTGCCTTGCAACACTGACGACAGCTAAAGAATTTATCTTAAATTCCCTCTGCTAGCTGCAGAGCACATGGCCTCTTTGTCCCCAAGCAGCCTGTAAGAACCAAACTAAGATGTCACATACATAATATAACAGATAAATGGCCCAATTTCCACACACACAAGACGGATGGAGTGCAGGTTCAGCACATACATATTTGCACGTTAATTGGCCCTGCGTGGATCCGTTTTGAACCCAAGTTGCAACTGCATGGCTCCCAGGTTCTTTCCCCTCAGGAATCATTAAGCCTGCTTTATCACACAAATGCATACACATTTCCCCCTATTTATCGTCACGCAGCTTGCCCTGCTGAGAGAGAAACCGGGTTACCTGGGCTCAGCCATTGCACTGCAAGTGTTTTTGTTGGCCTCTCAAACAGACTGCATGGAAACACAAAGATCTGAGACCCAGCCCACGTTGGCTCTGCTGACAGCCAGACAAAGGACTCTGCTGGCCAGGATGTTTGGGGGAAAAAAGAGAAATTATTCTCTTTCTGTTTAACAGTTGTTTTTTTTTTATTTTGCTTCTCCTTAGTGATTGCCTGTTGATAGTTTAATGGCACTATAGACCCAGTGGAGGGGCTCCATTTTGATAAATGGGACAGCTTCTGTTTGAGGGCAGAGCAGTCGAACTGTACTGATTGATATTACTGTTTTGCTAGCCGGAATAATTGCAGTGGCAAACGGCACAGGTGGTGATCACAGTGGCTCTGGGTGAAGTGGGTGGAATGTCCCTCCTACTGATTTTCTTCTCTTCCTTTCAAAAAGAAACTCAATTCCAGGTCAAGGAATCATTTGTTTTTTTCTGTTTCAAGTCTGTGCCTCAAGGAAGCTAATCAGGGACTGAGAGCCAATTAGAAGTTGTCTGGGCTCCTTGAGAAGAGGCCACAATATTCGAGAAGGGGCTGAGCTTCCACTGCTCTGAGCAGCCCAGCTCTGGCCAAATGACTTACTGGGGAGTTGCAGCACTTCTCACAAGGTTCAAGTGAGCTCTTGCTTTAGGGTGGCAGGGGATGGAATCTGTGTCTCGTGGAGGAGTTCCTAGTTCACAGCAGACCCCTTCTGGAGCCAAAGTCAATCACTCACCTAGTCATTTCTCTGCCAAGTGTGGTAGTGATTCACACACAGGATGGCGCATTAGCCTTTTCTTGCTGTGCCGAAACATCTGGCATAACTTAAGGGAGAAATAATATATGCCAGCTTCTGGTTCCAGAGGGTTCACTCCATGGTTCCTGGTTTTGTTGATCCTGGTCCACAGTGAGGACAAACTTCTTGGTGGAGAAAGCATGTGGCAGAGGAATGGCAGACATGGGGCAGAAAGTAATGGAGACAGACAACATCTCTGGGAGAGAATATTGTCCCAAAGGATGGACCTACAGTGGCCTACATTTTTCCAGTTAGACTCTACCTCCTACAGTTTTCAGAAACATCAAAGATGACACCACCATCTAGGGACCAAATTTTAAATGTTTTGTATCTGGTGTGAGCTGTAAACAGGACAAAACAGTGTGTAATACCTATGAGAGCCTGGCTCCAAGCAGGTCTTCAATAATGGTTTCCCCTACCCTTCTTGTAAGCATGGGCCGCTTGTTGGTTCCTGGTGGCCTGGCTAGCTTAGACTTGAAATAATCAAACAGAAACTGTATTAATTAAATCATTGCTTGGCCCCTTAGCTCTAGCTTCTTATTGGCTAACTCTTACATCTTAATTTAACCAATTTCTATTAATCTGTGTATCACCACATGGCAGTGGCTTACCGGGTAAAGTTTCCAGTGTCTGTCTCTGGCTGCAGCTCCATGACTTTTCTCTGACTCCACCCTTCTTTCTCCCAGCACTCACTTTATATTTCCCCACCTACTTCTATTCTACCCCATCAGGCCAAGCCAGTTTTCTTTATTCGTTAATGATAATCACAGCATACATCACCTCCCTTTCTCTGTTTAAATAAAAAAGGTTTTAACTTTAACATAGTAAAATTACATAAAACAAAACAGGTACCAAGCAAAAATTACTGTTACAATATTTATACCTATTTTATCTCTTATCATAACTAAGGAAAGCTATAACTATAAATTCTTTAACTCATCAAAGACTCCAGAAGGATATAATATTACCTAAGTAAACAGGAAGTGCATTGTAAGCAACCTCCAAAACTCTAAATTGATAGAGACATCTCACTGCCTGGACAGTCACCCAAAGTTCTTCTGTACCCTGAAGGATTTAGCAGTCATTTTTCTGTGGGTCTTGCATGTCCAATTAAGCAAGCAGTCCAGGCAAGAACAGTTTCTTGCCCAAATGGCTAACCAACTCCATAAGGAGCCTCTTCAATGCCCATAATCTTCTTGAAGTAGTTGGTGCTGCCAGGAGCAGATGTGTCTCACTATCATGAAAAGTCCTAAGTTCTTNGTTTCTTGCCCAAATGGCTAACCAACTCCATAAGGAGCCTCTTCAATGCCCATAATCTTCTTGAAGTAGTTGGTGCTGCCAGGAGCAGATGTGTCTCACTATCATGAAAAGTCCTAAGTTCTTACAGCATTTTAAATCCCATATTCTAAAGGTCTTTAAAAGATCTGAAGAGTATATAACTGAAATATATCTCTATATATCTAGAAAACCTAATTAACATGATTATAAGCTTGACTATTATAAATGATTATCTATTAACCTATATTTCTTAATTATACATTGCATTTTTAAATGAGCTGCACAATCACACTACCTTAATCAAGAGCAGGAATATATATATTTATATACAGTATAACAAAATTGACCTTAAATTTGTATTAATAAACCAAGATCCATACCAATGTAAATTATTCATATCTATATCATATTGCCTTTAAATGTAAACAAACATTTATAGACAATGTTTGGGAATATGGGCATATTTTTTAATACTCTTTTTAGTTGATTGTTGGGCATAGTAATTTCTGGGAGTGTATAAGGTGACCTTTGGGGGGGGTCTTATTCCATCAACCACACCAGTCTGGAAGCAATTTACAGGGTCTTATCCTCTGTGGAAACAAGAGAATAACATCTTTTTTAAAGTAACATATCTTTAGACCCAAATTTGGAAGTCATGGTACCTTTCTAATATACATGTTGGTTTAGCTTAGCAGCCCATACAGTGAAATGTCTTTTTGTACTTAGCTCATTTACAGTTTAAAAATTTAAAGATAACACAATAATATACATAATCTAGACTCTGTGCATTTTTTATCTTTATGTGGCTTATTTTTTTACTTTCTTATTTATGACTGTCTGTACTCTGTCTTTTTAAAGACTATTTTTTAAAAAAAATCCATTTGCTTTTTTCTCCCAAGCATACATACATTTATCTAATACTGTGACCCATTTAGAGGTCTTTTATGTACAAATTTGTCCTGTGTATCCATAATCATCTATTGTCCAGGAGTACTTTTTAAAATGTTAAACACTTTTTAAAACTTAAGCTGTGGCTTTACTAGGTCAAATATGGTACTACCTGTTTGTCCAAAACTTAAGCTGTGCCATTACTATGGTTTATATGGTACTTTCTGCTTGCCAGTCATGTCTGACCAGTCTAGCATGGTGGAGCCACTTGAGCCTCTGAGAGCCATGTACACAGTCCCATTTTTAGGCACACAGCCAGTCCATGCTGCCATTAAGCAAGCTACATTAGTTTACTCACAAACCCCACTCAAATGCTCAGTCTCCTGAAAGAGCCAGAGGTCACATTGGCAGCATAGTCCAGAAAGCTGACATTTGAAAATGACATGGCTTTATTTTTTTGTTACTACTGAATTAGGAAAACCTCTCTTAAAGGAGCTGTGGCAGTATGCCAGCTGAAAAATAATTATGGCTAAACTTTGTTTTTTGTGTCTAGAATTTTTTTTAAGCTCTCTCAGGTTTTAAGTGGATTTTATTTGGCCCCATGTTGGGTGCCAATTTGTTGCAAGGAGGGGCCACTTGTTGGTTCCCAGCCACCTGGCTAGCTTAGACCCAAAATAACCACCCCACAGAAACTGTATTAATGAAATCATTGCTTGGCTAGCTTTTTATAGGCCAACTCTTACATCTTAATTTAACCCGTTTCTATTGATCTGTGTATCACCATGTGGCAGTGGCTTACCAGGTAAGAGTTTCCAGTGTCTGTCTCTGGCTGTGGCTCCATGGCTTTTCTCTGATTCCACCCTTCTTTCTCCCAGCACTCACTTTATATTTCCCCATCTACCTGTATTCTACCCTATCAGGTCAACCCAGTTTTCTGTATTAATTAATGGTAATCACAGCATACAGAGGGACTCCCACATCACACCCCCTTCTCTTTGTGTGTGTGTGGGGGGGCGAGAGCTGTCACTCCCCAGAAATAATATCCACCTCCTTTGGGACTATCTTTTACTGGCTTAGAACTTGCCAAGTAGGCAAGACTGCCTGGCTGGTGAGCTCCAGGGATGCTTTGACCTCTACCTCCCTAGTGCTATGATGCTATGATGAATATGCAGCACACACCCAAGTTTCTAATAAATGGATTCTGGTACTCAAATTCAGGTTCTCATGTTTGAAAGGTGTGTACTTCACAAATTGAGCCCCTGTTATGACTTAATTCTATCTACAAACCTTTTCCTTTCTATTTTGTCTAAAGTACATCAGTAGTGAGGAACTCAATGAGCAATCATTTAAGAGCCATGTCTGGGAACATGATTTTATAATCTCTTAATATCACCAAACAGGAAAGTCCTTGTGTAGTTTACTTTACATTGGGTTTATGACCTCTTCTGCCACTCAAGGACAATGTGCACTTGAAGATCAGTAGTGCTTCACAGTAGCGTTCTTGGCGTCCTCTCGTTTTGCCAAATCACATGTTGATCATCTTCCCTGACCTTGAAGCTAGTGCATATGGACATTTCAAGAGCTCTGAAAGGTCTCCTGGCCTGTACTCAAAGGCTCAGCCTTTTCATTTGGAGATATGATTAGTGTTTTTTACAGTGGACTTTCACGTGAGGGCCCATTATATTCCAGGCACAGCACTGCAGTGCTTGCACAATTCCAATATGCAGCCACGTCCTCAGAAAAAGGTACCTTATGGGAAGGGTTGGGTAGGAAGTGTCATGTTGTCGGACCATTCATGAGGAGCAAGACTCTCACAAGAGCACTGCACTCTCCATATAATTTTGTATCTGAGTTCTAATGTGAGCCTTAACTGATGAGTTATGTTTACAGAGGATCCTCGGGGAGCACTGAAGATGAGCTAGGCTTTCATCAAACAAAGAAAAGTTTAGAGCACAAGAAAATGCACAGGAGAGAAAGAGCTTGTCGGTTTGGGGAATATGCGTTAAAGCAAGTGTGGGGAAACTGCTCTCATCTCTTCTAAGAAGTGGAAAAGGAATGAACATAAAAAATGGAGACCCAAATATCCTGTGGAAGTCATGGAACAAGAGGGTTACAAGAACGAGATGGCGCACTGGATACCTTAGTGGAGGGTAGGAAATGGGCACCAGGCTGGATTCAGTCAATGCATAATCTCAAGTATTCCAGGGAAGCCTTTCCATTGTAGATGGAAGCAGAAGCCAGATGGGGATGGCCTCTGAAGCAAACAGGAAAATACATAAGCCACTTGACAGAGCAGCTATTTAAGAAGGCAAATACTTGAGCCAAGAGAACAAGTCTTTGGCTTGGAGGCAAGGCAAGATTCTGGAAGCAACTTTTCAAAGTGGCCTTTTGTTGGAGCGTAGACCACAGAGGATGTGTCAGTAGATTGAGAGCAGGCACCAGCGCACTGGGAGCAGGAGAGACTAAATCACCCTTAGGGGCACCGTACCTTGCTTGTTATTGTGTGCCTCTTTCCATTTGGTGGAGGACATTTGTCCTGGAGATACTGTCCTCTTTAACATGAACAGAAGAAATGACAGAGAGAGAGAGAGAGAGAGAGAGAGAGAGAGAGAACCTGGCAGTCTTTTTTTCCCAGTAAAGAGCTAAAGTAAGTATGTACATAGAGAATAAGGAGAGTGGAGGCAGAATTGAGAGTTAGAGATGAAAATTAAGCAGAAAGGCAGAGCTGCTGATAAGAAGCCTCTGGGTCATGCTGACCAACCAGTGAGACCTCTACAGCAAGCACCCCCATAGAAACCTTGTATCCATGGAGAAGTGTAGGAAGGCACTCCCAACAGCAGCAGTGGCATTGATTGGCATGGCTTTGGGTTACTACTTGTGTATGGATCCCAGACACTGAGTTATGTGAGCATCCTCAAAATGAATATGGAAAAGGAAACTCAAGGCAGATGTTGTTTAGGTTGCATTTCTAATTAATGACAAACACTGACAAGAAGCAGCTCACAGGGGGAAGAGGGTTAGTTTTGGCTGTACTCTGAGAGGCTACAGTCCAACGTGGTGAAGACGGTGTGGTGGAAGAGCTTGTGCCTTGGTAGCAAGAATAGTGGCTAGGATTCCATTCATCTCCATGGACCAAGAAACAGAGAAAGATGGTGGTCATAATCCTTCACCAAGCTTAGCTCATCTCCTAGGGTTCACAGCCTTCCCAACAGCAACACCAGCGGGGAACCACTGGAGTCTGTGGGTGCCATTTCACACTTAACCGGCTACCCAAGGAATAGAGCCTTGTAGGAGGGGAAACTTTGGGCAGATGGCTCTCATCCTTCCCTTGTGCTCCCTTATAGGATGAGAGGAAAGAACAAGCCTTACAACTCTTTGGTGATAGCAGAAGGGATGATCTGGTGTATGAGAGGCCATTGATTTTCACCTGCTGCATACCCAGTCCTGAACATACACTGCTCATTGTGACTTTTGATGGTGCAATTACAGCTCCTTCTAAGCGCTATAAGACACAAAAGCATCAACAAGGACAAACACAAAACCAATTGGAAGCATCAGTCGTTGAGTCCCCAGAAGCCCCTTAGCCCAGGAACTTCCTTTAAATGGATGCTGGAGAATAGACAGTGAGAAGTTGTGCAATTTGTCTTTATACTTCTAGATGAAAATGGACTCTAGGGGCTGGAGAGATGGCTCAGTTGAAAGTGTTTGCTGCTCTTCAAGAGGACATGAGTGAAATTCCCAGCAACCACATCAAGAGGCTCATGACCACCTGTAATTCTAGGTGCAGGGCACTGAACACCCCTTCTGTGAGTTCCTTCACTTATGTGTAATATGTGTACAAAGACACACACACATAAAAATAAATAAAATACATAAATAGACCAAAGCAAATGATGGGCTATTACTGGGAGGTATGGAGGACACATACTCCCATACTCCCTGAATGGCACAACTGCACCAGGACACTGTGGTCTGAATGTAAGGTGTCCCCACAGGCTCGTGTGTTTGAACTCCTGGCCCCCAGCTGGTGTCACTATTTATGGAGCCTTTAGTATGTGGAACATTGCTGGAGGAAATGGATCACTGGGGGTGGGTTTTGAGATTTTCTAGGCCGGCCTCCCTTCTTATCTGCTGTCTGCCACCTGACTTCAGATGCAATGTGATCAGCCAGCTGCCTCACACCCCTGCCTCACACTTTCCCATCATGGCAGACTGTGCCCTGTCAAACTACAAGCCAAATTAGAACCTTCCACCTCCAAGTCTTCTCGTCATGTATGTAGTCACCAACAGCAAACTAGCACGGGAAGAGGGGTGCGTTTGAAGAAGAGGAGCAGCAGTAACTGAAGTTGACTTTCCCTAGTATGCAAGCATGTGCGGGCACAGCACCGGTCCTTCTGTGTGCTCCATCTTATTTCATCTTCTCCTTCCATGCATCCTGTGAAGCAAGGCTTGCTAGCTTCCCTACTTTACAGGCGAGCAAACCATAGCTCAGCACAGTTCATTCAGAGAGCTAATAAGAGTGAAGTCAGGGTCACATTGATGATGGTCATGCACCAGCAGGGTGCCAGGAAAGCAAGGTCACCCAATCACTTTAGGAGCCAAGGCTTCTTCTTGGGGCAGTGACAGAAAGCCTTTGTCGTTCCTTTTCCAAACTCTAGCTTGAGATCAGCCATTCTAAAGCAAACCCAATTGTGCTGGTTGACTCTGTGCTAAAACTTCCTGAGTGTGCTGGGATCACAGAATCCAATCCTGCACCATTAATTACGTCCTATGGTTTTGAGACCATCCATTTCCATAGCATTGTACATTCCAACCTCCTGACTGTTTCTGACTAAAAGATCTGCTCCTGAGCATATATCACCACAACTCACAGGGTCAGTATATCAAATGAGGCCCAGCAGTGGAGACTCTTGCTTGCCATCCTCTGTAACAGCATGTAATTTCAAGGATTACACATGCTTTATCAATGGCAATGGGAGATGTGGGTCCTCTCATGTAGCATGGTTTTCATGGAGAAGAAACAAGAAAGTTGGAGGAGTGTCAGTTGATGGAGAGTGCTGGAATGTTTAACATTGTCTGAAAGGTGGGGAGGTAAATTTCCTGAGAGAGAGAGAGAGAGAGAGAGAGAGAGAGAGAGCAGTTAAGAAAGCTTGGTGTTTTTTCAGAGGAACTCATTTTGGATTCCAACACCCATGCTGAGTATCTCACAAATTCCTGCCACTCACACCAAGGAGAATGAAGAATCCATTTAGGGATGTGGAACACCTAAGAAAAGAATAGAGATCCTAGCTCTGGTCAGGGGCAAGTAAGAAGGGCTGTGCCTGTGGTTTCTCAGAGTAGCAGAGTGCACAATATATTTGCTAAAGGATGGACCTCTTGGGGGGACCTGCCTTGTTCAACTAAGTTAAAGAGCGTGTTGTTGCCATTCCTTGAGGCACTGGTGACTTAACGTTAGTCAGATGCCATTTTCTTGCTCTTGAGGAGTCTGTGATATAGGAGTGTCACAGATTCCTTCAGGTAAGTTGCAACAGAGGTGGGCACACAGGTGTGAAAGGTGAATACCTAGAAGTCATTTAAGTTTCTTAGGAAGCCTAAAGAGGCTTTGGATGCGGTGGGCCTTTCTTTCCTTCATACACCCATATGACCTGTTCAAGGTGGGCAAAAAGGTCAAGAGCCACATACCTGGATGAATCTGTAGCATATTATTCCTAACTAGAAATATCTTTCATATCATTGGCTTTGCTATTTATTGAAACATGGTCTATGTACCACAGGTGGGTCTTGAACTCTTTATATAGCCCAGAAAGTCTGAAACCCATGGTCTTCCTGTCTCATTCTCCCCAGTGCTAGCATTTCAGGCATGTAACATCCTGTCTGACGTTGAAGAAATTTTTTAAGGGGCAAAGCGATTTCTTTGGACAGATGTATATGTGGGTGGATGATGGAGCAGCAGAGAGATGAAGGTCTACCTGGACTTGGGCATGAAAAACATTGAAGGTTAATCTTCCCGATGCTGGCCTTTTCCCAGTGGTGGCAATGAACACAGACAACGTCTCCGGAGCGTCCAGACTTCCATGCTAAGCATTTTCTATGGATTACCTCTTTTATTCTTTCTAACAGACTTGGGAGAGTATTGCTATAACCTTCATTTAATAAAGTCGAGGCTCAGAAGAGTTTATGGATCTATCCAAGGCCACATGGCTGTGGGCAAAGTTAGTATTTGATTCCACACACTTTGCTTCCTGAACAAGCTAAGATGGGCGGGGTGGGCTTGCAAGGCCCTGTGGGTGGAAGTCTGCATGGCTCAGCACAAAGCCCTGGTGATGAACGATGCTAGCATGCTTGGGGAGCTGGTGACTGTGGTTGATGCTCCGCAGTAATGTTCCTTGACTTGAGGCTGGCATTCCTCTTCTCTCACCAGAATGACAATTAGGGGTGAGAGAAAAAAAGTTATTGCTATACTGGCTTCCTCTATTGAGCTATGAATAAATGATGATGGCAGTGAAATAGTGTGATGTTTGGATTATTTCTGGTAAATTAAAAAAAACCTAGAAATTGAATAAAGTGGTAATCCATGCAGACATTTAAATAAGAGGAGTGAAACAGAATTTGAAAACTCTTTTAGTTCCTCCTGGGCTCATCATTATAATGTAATTAGTTGGTGAAAATATTAATTAATACTCAAATATCTGACATGTTTTACATGTTGATTTGAAGCATGTTAATTACATCTTATGCTTTGTCCCTGGGCAATTTACAGCAGTTGCCCAGGTTGGAGTTCTTAGAGGTGGGCATCCAGCTGTGGGTAAAGAGCGAGCTGCTTAAGTATGGAGTCTGAGTTTGGATCCCAGCACCCACATAAAAGCCAGCTGTGGTGAGGAAAGTGCATAATTCCCATGCTGTGGGGGAGGAGTTAGGAGGATCCTGGGTGACCTGCAGCCAGAGAGTCTTAACAGAAGACCCACCTACATCAGGTGAGTATCAGTTAGAGTCCTGATTCAAAACAACATTGGGGAAGCAATTGTGGAAGACATTCGGTGTTAACCTCTGGCCTCAACAGGTGCCAGCAGGAGCAAGTGCACCCCAATATACATGCTGTTGTGAAAAGTCCACTAGAGTAGTCCACTCAGGCACTAGTTCAATCCAACAGGAAGTCTTTATTAGCCAGTGGGCTACTACATTAGCATTCTGGACCTGAGCACAGTCCTGAACCTTTCTCAGGGTGAGCTTTTAAGCACAAAAACCATATCCTGGGTTGACACATCATGGTTAGCAAGAACAGTTAAGTAAAAGCAGAACACAGAAGCCAGAAAGTAAGGTTAGTACATTTAAGGACTTTCCCAGAACTATGGACTTTGATGAATCAGATCTTTATTCTACTTTTGGCAGGTGGTACTGCCTATGTGCTGGGTTCTGAGACCTGAATGGCACTTCCATCATGGCGTCAGCTGTGCTAAGGCTTACAATGCCAGCACACAAAGGTAGTCAGCTAATGGGAGGCCCCCTTGAAGTCTCACAGCCTCTTGCATCTCTGGAGAGCAAACAGCATGCTTCTGACTTCAGCTGATGTGGGCTGTGGCAGAGAATGTCGCGTCTCCAGAGGCCTTCTTCAAGTGTTCCACTGGGTTTCCAAACTCTTAGAGGGGCGGGGCTGTTTCTTCAAGTGTTCCACTGGGTTTCCAAACTCTTAGAGAAGCGGGGCTGTTTCTTCTGTAGCTCACACAGCCTTTGGACCTGGCAGGTAGGTGACAGGTCCCTGCNTGGTCTCCAATTATGGCTTATGGGAGATCTAGAGATCTGGCTAGTGCATTCTGAAGGGGTCTTTTGGTGTCTGTGTTTCATTATTCAAGCAATTTTTTGTGACACTCTCCTTGAGATATTTGAACACATGTCTATTCGCCCCTAAGGCACCAATGATAGACCAAAATAATTACCACCAAAGTCCAACTTGGTGACCAATGAGTTTACTGGTGTTGCTTAGGGAGTATGGGTGAGGGGTTACAACAGGAGCAGCTGAATCACCAAAAACCCACCCCAGAATGGGTGATGGTCCTCAAAGCCTGGCAATCTGGAACTTGCTGCAATACTTGCAGGCATCTCACCAGATTGGAGAGTGACTCCTCCAGGCATCTCAGATGGCCTCTGACTCTCGGTAGCCTTTCTGATTAAAACAACCTTGAGGAGGGAGGGAATTTGTTCACCTGGTCAGTCTCAGGGACTTTCTGAGACTTTTGAGTTCCTGATCACTAAGGAAATTCTCTTCAGAATTTCTTTCTTAAAAAACATTCTTTTAAAATTTCTTGAGTCTTACAGATGTTTCCTCCATGATGAAATGTTTTATTTGGGAAGAAATTGCTATACTAATATTAAGAGGAGTGAAGCTGGATGGAGACGGTGCACACCTTTAATTCCAGCACTTGGGAGGCAGAAGAGGGCAGATCTCTGAGATCTCTGAGTTTGAGTCCAGCCTGGTCTACAAAGTGAGTTCCAGGACAGCCAGGGCTATACAGAGAAATCCTGTCTTGAACAACCAAACCAAGGACCAAGGCTGGGAGAGAGGGAGAGAGAGAGAGAGAGAGAGAGAGA
>LOEQ01011156.1:23647-36289 GCA_001685075.1 Bramus lutescens
AGAGAGAGAGAGAGAGAGAGAGAGAAGGAGAAGCTAGGCTACGCTGAAGTCATATATTCCCTAGTAGTCCTAGCGTTCCATCAGTGCGGGCCTATTTTTGACTCACACTACATGCTCACTGAGATTGCTCATAGTGGCTTTTCTTGTGTGTTGATCAGTCAGTCAGCCCAGAGTGCTTCTACCTCAGGCCTGCTGTGTCCACTCCCACCTCCAAATTTCACCAGTCTATAGAAGGGTGCCCCTCCCTTCCACATTCCACTTAAGTCTGGGCATCTACAGTGAGGGGCGCGTAAGTATTCCATGGGAATGGAACAGCTGGCACAGCAGGGGGAAAGAGCTGTAGCAGTGATGATGATGGCCATCCATGCTCTCACCCTGACGCTTCCTCAAGCCCTACCCTGAGCTTGCTTGCCAGGATTCTGATAGGCAGTTTAAATGACATAGCTTGTCCCACCTCACTTCTTTCCATTCTGAAGATAAGGGCTCCGTGGCTCATGTAGGTGAAACTGTTTTCCACAGTGGTGTAGTCGGCAAGGGACACAGTTGGGATTCCATCTATATTTGTATTAAGAGCCTTCACTGACCTTCGTCACTTGAGGCTCTTGATGACTTCCCTCTTGTAGCATTCTGGAAGGAATGGCAGGCGAGCAACGCTTTCAGCTTACTCATGAAGACTCGAAAGGGAGAGATCAGAAACTCAGAAGGATGATAGGGTGGCTCTCCCACAGTGTTGCAGAATCTGTTCTTTTCAGCTAGAAGGTCTACGTGATTCATATTAGAATGATAATAACCTTACAGAGGGTTTAGGAAGAATAACATTAAATCATCTTCATAGATACAATATCAGATATAACAGGAAGTTAATAAAAGGAAGAAAGCAAGCCACTGTAAGACACCAGCAAGCCTTCAGACTCTACACTAAGTCTCTTGCATTTGAGATTGAATGTCCTCAAGATCCCAGGTGACCAAGCTTGTTAACCTCTTATGATGCCATTGGGCCCCTGGGACATGTATGCCTCTGGCTCCAGGATCAGTGTATCAGTGTGTGTGTGTGTGTGTGTGTGTGTGTGTTTTGAAGCTGAACATCTTCTAGTGGGAGAAAACACATCCAGGAATATGTGGGCAGTACAAATCAGTCCTGATGGGTTGAAAAGGGGAGTAGACACAAAATTAGGCAGGTATTGAAGGGGGTAGATCTTAGAAGAGTTGGGGGAGGAGTGCATGTAATCAAATGCATTGTGGGAAAATCTTGAATAACTAATAAAAATAAATAACAAAATAAAAGCAAACAAAACAGCAATGAAAACATATAACGATGCTGGTGAGAAGGCGATGGCTCAGAGGGTAGAAGCATGTGTCACTCAGCCTGGGGACGAGAAGCCACAGAAAGAAGACATAGGGATGTCTTTCTGTAATCCTGGAACTCCTGTGTTGAGATGGGAGGTAGAGACAGGAGATCTCTGCCAAAGAGGAAACATAGAGACTCTGCCACGACAAGATGGAAGGAAAAGGCCAGTTGTTCTCTGACCTCACAGGTGTGCTGTAGCACATGTGTTCCCTTACATGCTACTAATTAGAAAAATTTTAAAAGACATAGTACAAAATACTAATGATCATCAAGGAAACCAGGTGGAAACGTGTTTAGTATAAGAGTAAAAAAAAGATTCAGTCAAATCTTTATTTCCTTTATTAATACATTAAACAAGCAGGCATAGTAATTACCATGATTTGGAAGTAGCAATAATCATTATGATATTTGGAGATATCTTTGATAATTATGATGTAATGTGACTTAAAAATATCCATGATTTCTGTTGCTGACGAAGTCACAGGTGGCAGTAATGTGCCTGCAATTCAGCTGCTCCCGTGTATAATTAAAGGGAATCTTAAAAGTTGTTGTTTTCTTTTATTTGACTTTATGGATCTAATAAATTTTACTTGGTGGCGCTCTGGGGTGTCTTGGGTTATCAGTGAAGAACCTTGGTTCTGGATTGGTTCCCTGCTCTTCTTGAATCAAAGTCTGGAACTGAGTCCAAGGTCAAAGGATAGAAAAGGCAAAGTCTGGCTTTATTTTGTTAATCCATTCGGCCTTGATTGCCTTCATGATATCCTCTATGACCATTCTGAAGGACTAGATTTGAGCAGGGTGATGGCTCCATCTGTGAAAGCTGGCGTGCAAGCACGAGGAACTGAGCTCAAGTAACAGATCCACATTAAAACAAAGCAACCAAAACTTAGGTGTGGCAGTGTGCACTTAGAATCTCAGTGCTGAGGAGGTGGAGATGGGCATGTGCCTGAGACTCACCGGCTGCCAGTTGAGTAATCAGTGAGTTCCGGGCCAGTGAGAGACAACAAGATAGAGGGCACCTGAGAAAGGCACCCTAGTGAGGAGGTTGCACTCAGCTTACACACACACACAAAGGGTTACGGCCCCCAGACATTAGCACAGCTGACACCATGTTTGAGGCACTATTCGGATCTTAGCACCTAGCACATAGGTTCCAACACCTGCCAAAATGGGATCAAAGCCTAATCCACTGAAGACCTAGTCCATAGTTCCAGGATCCAGGAAAGTCCCAAAATGTGGTAACCTTGCTTTTTGGCTTCTGTACTAACTATTCTTCCTAATGAAATGTGTCAACCAAGATGTGGTTTTTGTGTATAAAAGACAAAAAAATAGTAAAGCTTAGACTGCACGACTTAGACAAGTTTCCTGTGCAGTTGTGGGCTGGCAATACAGACTTTCTGTTTGCCTGTGACAGTGTCCATGTGATCTAGGTGGCATTACCTCACAACAGACGTTAGTATGTTTTTTGAATACCGAGGTTAGTCTTAATACACATTATTTCACCAGGCCTTGTGGGGTTTGTGGCTAAATGCATTTAGGAGAAGAAGTTGTGATGGTCAGCCTCCATGGACACTGGTTCTGACCCAGAGGCAGTCCACAGATCACATTTTAGATACCAAAATTATCACCATAGTGGCATCAGTAGTGGTAGCAGTGGTGCCTCCCATTGGGTTCTAAGTCTCACACCTGATGACTGCTTCTCCTGGCACTGTGCTCCTCTCAGTTGTTGGCATTGCGTGGGATGGGGAATCTGTACAGGTGAAGGGGATGGCTGAAGCCTGCATCTTTCAACAGGAAGATGGAGCAGCAGGTCGTGAGGATGGTCCATTCATGGGAAAGGTGTGTAGGCCATGCATGGAAAGATCCTGTATCACTCTGCTTGCCTTTCTTTGGCCAGAACCCTGCTATGTGTCCTTGCGAACTTCACGGGAGGCTGGGAATGGAAATGTAGTCCAGTTGTGTCCCTTCACGGGGACAAAGAGTGGCTTTGGTGAATCATAAACATCTCTAAGACACATTTCTGTGTAAGAGCTTGGGAATGGGGAGGATCTCTGTGACATACCGTCTCCAGGACAGGACATGGGTATTGTACTCATGAACTCACGGTGGCCATGGTTACCTGCGCAAATTCAAACTGGCCAGTAATCCCAGCTTGAGTGAGGGAGGGGCTTATGAGGTTCCACTTCTAAACTGAAGAGCTCTTGGCAACGAGGGCTGCGGGGGAGGTTCACTTCCAAAGTGTGGCTGCTGGGAAGTTGCTTGTTGGACTCAGTTTGGCTAATAAAAAAACAATAAGAGAGGACATGAAGATGGGAGGAGCCAAAAGGAGTAAGAGGGGAGAGTGGGGGTGCATAGATCAAGATCGTATACACATGAAATTTTCAGAGAATAAAAAGGGTTTTGAAAGGCATGTTTCATGAGCAAAGTCAATCTTCAGCTATTTAGGAGGCTTTCACTCTCCTGCATCCCCACAGCATCCTGGTCCCAGCACAGCATGGTGCTCACTTAGACTTCGGTCCTCCCTCCTCAGAGGCACAAATTGCCAATGCTTTCCTCTGGGGAGGCCGTAGACTGAATTTGACACAAATACATTACTGCAAATTAGAGAATGTGAAAAATCGCATGCTGTGGGGATTTGGACTCTGGGTCTATTTTTATAAGCCTCAGAGAGGCTGCAAATGAAATATTGTCAAACAGAAAGCAGATTAAAATATATAATGGTTTATTACTATATGTTTAAATGAATATTTAAAGTGTAGCCCTCGATTTTTTTCTTTTTAAAGAAATTGGAAAGTGGTTATCGGCTTTTTCCCTCTCTGCTTGATTTGTAGTTCTAGCCTGAAAGATTTGGCCAGCCCTTACATTAGAACCTTATGCATAAAGCCTTCAGAAGTGGCCACTGCATTGTCATGGAATTAGGTGCATAGGGCAAGAGAAGTAAATCCTTGAATTATCTGCTATATGATGCCACCAGCTATAAATCTTTCTGTTCTTAGATGCTGCGAGCTTACTATGAGTCTCAGCCTGTCTCTAATGTTTAGGGTGCGTGGGGGCAGGAGTGATGGAATAAAAGCCACTTGGCACTAAATGCTCACTCTGACTTAAAAACATGCTGGTATTATCTGTTTTTAAAATATGTACACATGGAAGAGAGTCACTCTTGTGGAGAAAGAGAAATTAGACCAATATACAATAAGACAGCATCACAAATATCACACAGTCTGTCTTAGCTACTGTTCCTGTTGCAGAGATAAAAATACTCCAATGAAGCCACTGAATGGAGAAAGAGTTTATTTCAGCTCACAGTTTCGAGGTACAGTCATGGTGGGAAATCAAGGCTACAGGGTCTCAAAGCAGCTGGGCACTCACAGTCATGAAACAGGGGGCTGCCTGTGTGTTAGTTTTCACCTCACTGTCCTCATCTTATACAGTCCACAGTTCCCTACTCAAGGAACAGTCTCAACCACAATTAAAAGGAGTCATTTCACATGAATTAGCACAACAAGTATAGTTCCCAGAGGTATATACTAGGGACCCATTTTCCAGGGGGAATAAAGCCTGTCAGGTTGACAATTATCACTGATCACACTGTCTCTGATATGTCTTTTCCTCAAATTCCCCCAGTGTTCCTGAGGCTGTTGGGTAAGTTCTGGTGGTCATCTGTGTCTTGGCATCTCATCCAAACCTATTGGTATGCAAACTGCTCGGACAAGGTGCAATCCCTGCTATGAACAATAAGCACCCATGGTCCTGACATTGGATCCTCTAATGGCTGGGAGTGGAAACTGTAATCGTGGGGGTCTCTATGCTTAAAGAGCCTGCAGGACTTCCTGTCTGCTGGAAGTTGCACTGTACCTACTAAATGGGGCTTCTTCTGCCACCTCCCCATTCTCTCTTTCTCCCTTTATTTCTCCATCCTCATCATGAGTCACCTATGAAAGTTAAGAAATGACTTTGACTCATGCCATTTCTGTTTATTTTCATAACTCACATTCTGAGCTTCTTCTGACATGTTTTTCTTTCCTATGAGCTAATACATACTTAAATAATGTGACTAGGAAGAAGGAACCTTCATGTTTTGTTCCCCGAGGGACAACCTAATCTGACTGATGAGTCAAAATGAAGAGAGAAGTGCTAAGTGGGTCAACTCTGAGATGATGGCATCCTGGGTGATTTAGGGTCCTCTAGTGACTTACCATGCCAGCTTGCAACACCTCATTTTCTCATCTACAGTATGGGGGTAGTGTGGTATTCCCCTCTGTATACCATTGTTTAATAAGGAAGCTGCTTTTGGCCAATGGTTTAACAGAATATAGCCAGGCTGGANGAGAGAGAGACAGTAGGCAGAGTCAGTGAGGTGCCATGTAGCTGCCACTGAGGAGACAGATGCTAGAACTTTGCCAGTAGGCCACAACATCATGGTGATGCACAGATTAATGGAGATGGGTTAGTTTAGGATATAAAAGCTAACTAGAAATACGCTTAAGCTATTGGCCAAACAGTATTGCAAATAATATAGTTTCCATGTGATTATTTTGGGTCTGAACAGCAGGAAAAGAATGAGCAGCCTCCATCAACATGGGGTTGATCATGCCATGATGTAATCCTCTTAGAGTAAGGATTGAATGAAAGAAGGCAGTTACAACGTTGGTCACATTGGCTGGCACGTACAAAGTTCTTGGCGCTCCCCAGACTAATCTGAGCCCTCCTGAGCTTTGCTTAATGTCCAGTGGTAGAGACAGCTGTGAATTCCCCCCAAACCCGTTTCTTTCATCCCTCTTAAGTACACAGCTAGGATGATTCCCAGCTTCTTTTGCAATTGTGAGATCATGTGACCGAGTCTTGTTGAACAGAGTCCCATGGAAGACTCTTTTGATTTTACATAAAAATGTTTCCCACAGAGTAATCAACTGTAGCTCCCCAGTATCATCTTTGGCTTGAATGAAGTAGATTCAGCAGGTTATCCCATTTTAGATGTCCCTTTTTAATATCATGCCTTTCTTTTTCGTGAATTTTGTTTTCTGACAAATTCACACATGTGTATAATGTATTCTGGTTAGTTCCTCCGCACCCTCCTACATGTGTATAATGTATTCACACATGTGTATAATGTATTCTGGTTAGTCCCTCCACACCCTCCTACATGTGTATAATGTATTCACACATGTGTATAATGTATTCTGGTTAGTCCCTCCGCACCCTCCTACATGTGTATAATGTATTCACACATGTGTATAATGTATTNTGTGTATAATGTATTCACACATGTGTATAATGTATTCTGGTTAGTCCCTCCACATCCTCCTACATGTGTATAATGTATTCTGGTTAGTCCCTCCACACCCTCCTACATGTGTATAATGTATTCACACATGTGTATAATGTATTCTGGTTAGTCCCTCCACACCCTCCTACATGTGTATAATGTATTCACACATGTGTGTAATGTATTCTGGTTAGTCCCCCCACCAACCAACCTTCTCTTATCTCCTCATCCCTCTCAGCCTCTTTTCTCCCTCCTAGTCCTTTTCCCAGATTGGGGATTACATACTTTAAGGTATGTTTATGTTCATACACACACATATATGTATTGCAGCTTCTATTCCCCCTCCTTGCCCTCCCGTTGAGAACGTCCTTCTTTCCAGCTAGACTCTGCTCTCCCTTTGGCTCTCATGTCATCCTTGATTTGTTTTTTTCAATGACCCAATGATTTTCTTGCATACTTATACTCACCCACTTACAGGAGTATGGGTGAGGAGTTCCATGAGTTCAGCACTGAAGAAAACTTCTCTCCTTCCTCCAGCAACACCAACTTGCCCATAAATTCTCAGGGAGGATGAGGGCCTCATGGGGCCCTTCCCCTGACTTACTTTCTACTGCCTGTTCATCTTCTAGGAGTAGTGAGGCCTCATCGGCCTCTTCTGTCTCCATGACAGGATGTTGATAGATCCAGTCTTGTGCAGGACACAGCAGGTAATCTAATCATAGCAGCTGAGGGTTCATGGATGCAAAGGCAACATCATGCCTAGAGGACTGTGTTCTCCGAGACTTTCCATCTTCCTCTGTATTTCTTCCTGTATTCTTTTGGATACTCTTCTGTGGTCTTCCCTGAGAAAGCTGCTCTTGCTGTACTCTTGCCTCCATTGTCTGGTAAATTTGTGACCTAACAGGTAGAGGAAGGAAAAGTAGTTGAGCAGCTCCTTACAAGAGGCTGTGTTGGGGAACATGGTCCCTTGCAGCACAAGTATATCTCTGGATTAGGAAGAAAAATCCCTCCCCATTTTGCTAGACAATCGTGTGCCCATGGTCTCAGTAGCCTTACCCACAAATCGGTAGGGATGGGGTGGAAGAAGACATTTGTCCCAAGTATGGTAACTTAGAACCACCTCCTTAAGAGCCTGCTTACCAGGTTTCAGCCACTCCTGACCTTGCACAGACTGCTTGCTGAGGCAGATGCTGTCTGGGTCTCCCATGGATGAGCATTCTCCAAATAGAGAAACTTCCAGACCTTCCCATCTCTATCACTTCTGAGGGGAGGGTGGCAGCCTCAGTGTACTGGGCTGCAGCAGGTTTCCTGTGCAGCTACTCTACGCCCACTCAGGTCTGCCACTGTAGAGAGACTTCATACATCATTAGAGAGCTGTCACATGCATCGACATAACGCCTTGTTCTTACCCAGAATGTCACTGTAGACCCCTCTAAAAAATCAGATTCAAATACAAGCACATTTCTCCCTTAAATCATCCATTCTGCCATCAGATGCCCCCAAAGGGAAGTTTCTAGTGAAATAACAACTCAGAAGGTTAAGAAAAGCATTGGGAAAATGTTAGCTGAAAACCTGAACTTTGCAGCCTGTGCCTAGGGAACAGAATCAGAGGGGGTGCAGAAAGAGGCTTCGCACCCGGAATCTTAAAAGATCTCTTTTCTGTCCTCACAGTGATGCTTGGATGTTTGGGACATGGCTGAGGGCCCCAGAAGACACCTTTTTTGTTTTGAGTTTTCAGCTCTGTTCAATTTCAGAATCTTCTCTGTGCTAATGTGTCCCAGGGAAGCTCTTTCTGAAAGCTCAAATAAGGCGGTGCATTGTATTTATCCATTGAGGCTGGAGACAGGCAGCGATTTTCTTTTTTATGTATTCATCTATAAGCATTCACTCCTGGGGTATCTGCTGGGGGCCAGCACGCAGGTGGGTCCTGGAGCTCCTTTTTTGAACTCTTGCTAGGTTACATTGGATAAGTTAACTTGTAACTCTGTCCCTATTTTCTAGTTTGTGGCCTAGCCCTGGTGGATGGACATGAGGACTAAGTACGTGGATTAATTTGAAGTACTCAGCACGGCACAGGCAGGCCTCACTATATTTTTTTCCTAAATTATAATAGAAGTTCTGGGAGAACTGGAAATAACCCTTGGTTGACATGAGATACTGAAGTTATGGGGTACTTCCTCTCTTTATGGGCTATTAGGGTTCATAGTGGCTGTTTTCATTAACATAAAACTTGCATCTGGTCACCTTGTATGTGAGAAAGCCATTGGTTTGTTAACTGGAGGATGAACTCATTATTCAAGTCATTCATCCATCCATCACTCCGTCCATCCATCTATCCATCAGCTGACCAGTTGTTTACATAAACCAGGATTTTTCAAGGTTACAGGTCTAGAAATTGTGGCTCATTGCAGGAGACTACTCTGCACAGTAGTGTTGAGCAATCTCCCTGGCTTCGCCTCTCCAGATATACAAAGAACCCAATCTTCCCAAGCTACTACATTAAAACCTGATTTTAGCAAACTGCCAAATATCAGCTGGGGGAGAGTAAACATGTCCCAGCTTCATGGACAATTACTATCCTAAGAAACCTCCAGAAATCACCACATTCAAGATCTTTTGTTTTTTGCAGTGCACCCCCTCCACAGAAGGGAGCATAGTCAGATCATGGTTATTTCTTCTGAGAGTCTAAGCTTGTCACCAAGCACTGCTACATTGGGTCATTAAAAGGTATAGAGTTGAGTTAGTGGAGCACCTGTAATCCCAGTGCACAGAGAGGCTGAGGCAGAAGCATCACAAATTCAAGGCCTGTTCCAGTTCAACTTGGTGAGACTGCGTCTCTAAAGGAACAGTGAAGCAGAGATCTAGGCTATGTAATGGTGTGCTAGGGATGAAGCTCACTTGTCAGAGTGCTTGCTTAGCATGCACAGAGTCATCAATCCCCAGCACCACATAAGCCAGGAGTGCTAGTATACACTTGTAATCCCAGCACTGGAGAGATGGAGGCAAGATGATCTGTAGTTCAAGTTTGCCCTAGTCAGATTTACTATGTATGGGGGTCAGCCTGCGCTACATGAGATCCTGTCTCAAACAAAAGAAAATGAAATTTAGAGGTGTTGCTTTAGGGTGAAATACTTGTCTCAGATGCAGCAGACTTCAAACAGGAAACAAAAGGCAGGGGACCTCTCCGGAGTGACCCGTTCTGCACTGTTTGTCACTCACTCCAAAAATCTAATATGATCCCACAGGTATGGATTCCAACCCCATGTTCGTCTCTTACAGACTGTGTGACTCCTTCAGTGGCTTTGCTTGGCTGGGTCTCGATTTCTCCATCTGTGAAATGTGAATTAACTGAGATCCGGTTACATCCAACAGTAACATCCAGTGAGAGAATGAACTCAAGTCTCTCAGAGCAATGTCAGCACAGCATGCATCAACAATATGTCATTATTACTAGGCATCAAGCTGGTTGTACATCAAGATTGGCTCTGCTACCTCTCCACCCTCTGCAGACCCCCTCTTCGGCCTTCAGAACATCAAAGCCCCTTATCTTGCTCACATGTGTTATGGACAGGTATCCCTGATATGAGGCAGGGACAGAAACCAAGGGCACTTGAGAAACATGGGTAGGGCTGCCCCTCCTATGACTGCAGTGTGCTTTGGGGCAGAGGGATGCCACTAGCTGGAGCTTCTTTGTGCTATTTCCCCCAAAACAAGTGCCTTTCTTGCCAAGCCATCATTCCTGTGCAACACTTTAATTTACATCTTTTAATAACTTCTGTTGCCATGGAAGCACTGGAATTCAGTTTTAAAATAGACAAACTAATTGTTTCAGTCAGTTTGGGTATTTGCTGTCAAGGAAACAGCCAACATTTCCCCATCACCAAGAGCCCACTTAATTGGATGCATGAGGAGGTAAAATGGTAGAGGGGGCCCTCCCCACTCCGCTGCCAGGTGGGGAGCAACAGAGGACATCAGTTATGACTGGGGTGAGCCTTCCAGCTTAGCTTCATGCCTGGGAAGGGTAGAATCTGGATGAATGTAGGGTTATCAGGTGAGTAAACCGTGCGCGCATCAGGGAAGAGCAGTAGAGGCAGATGATTCTTGAGGCTGTGCTGGGGTGAAGCACAGAGCTCTGCTATCTGAAAACCAGATGGAGCCAGATGTTGTCATCGTCATCCACCCTGTTTCAAAGGATTCTGGGATCAGCACACACTGGCACAAGACTGGAAGCCGCCTCCTTGGAGATAGTAAAGAGGACGCACACCTTTTTCACTCAGAGTAGATCCCAACTTATTCCCTTCACTCTAGTAGGGTGTGTCAGGCTCTCAGGGTTATGGATCCAGAGAGAATGTGGCATATTTGTTTGCTTTGAGACAGTGGCTTCTGTAACCCAGGTTGGCCTTAAACTTGCTACAATGCTGAACTTGGCCTTGAACTTCTGATTCTCTTTCTTCTACCTACTCAGTACTAAGATTGCCAGTGTAGACCACCATGCCTGCTTTTATGTGATTCTAGGGATCAGTTGAGCCCAGCGCTTTGTGCAAGATAGACTGCCAACTATGCCACACCCCCATCTCTTGAATATTCATTTATGCAATCACTGAAGAGGACTTAGACCCATTGCGTTTCTGTTAGGTAAATCAGTGAACTCAGTGTTGCTCTTTCTTTATAAAGTTTATATTATAGCAGACACACAATGAATGATGAGAACAACACACTGAGGCCAATGTTGAAAGTGAATGTGAGAAAGGCAACTAGAAAAGGCAGGACTGAAAGGGGTTGGGAGAGCCAGGTGCAATTGCATTATTACTTGCTGGCTTAGGTGGTGTCCCTGAGAAGAGAAGACTTGGAGAAATACTTGACAGAGGTCAGAACATCAACCCAGTGGGACCTTGAAGGTCAAGTGTGATTAGGTATGATTAAAAGTTCTGTTTGTTATTGGAGCAGATTTGGCTTACAATCCTATTTTATCACTTATCCTCTGGGTGGTCATGCCACTATGATACTTTGTTATGTCTCAGGTCTCAGACCTTAATTTTTAGAGTCAGAAGAATAATGTTTTAAGTTATTGAGGTGAATTTGTGTTCATAAAGTGCCTGGCATGAAGTAAGAGTGATGATGATGGTGGTGGTGATGATTATTGTTCTAGTTTCATATCTCTTTATGTAAAAAAAACCCATCCTGGTAACAAGCAACTTAGGGCAAGCAAGGGTTTATGTTAGCTCACAATTCCAGGGTACAATCTATCATTGGGGAGAAGTGAAGACGGGATTTCATGCAGTTAGTCATACCCTGCCCACAGTCAAGAACAGACAGCAATGCTGCCTGCTTCCTAGTGGCTTAGCTAGCCTTTTCTACTCTTATACAATAAAGGACTCAAAAAAGTGAATGGTGCCACTTATAGTGGGCTGGGTCTTCCTGCATCAACCATTGGTCAAGACAGTCCTCTGCAGATGTGGCCACAGGCCAACTTAATCTAGACAATTCCCCAATTTAGGGTGTCTTCTTAGGTGACTCCAGTTTGTGGAAAGTTGACATTTAAAATTAACCATTGGGTTGATGGTGGTGGTGTCTGGGTGGTGCTGGTGATGAATGTGATGGTAATGATGATTGTGATGGTGGCAATGAACTTGCTGGTGACGATGATGGTGGTCATTGTGACGTTGATGGAGATGATGGTGTTCATAAACCAATGGAAATAAGCAACAAAGCACTGGTTGTTTGCTATGAGATATTCTAAAAAAGAGAACACAGCACGGAGCATTGTAGAATGCACAAGATTTATTATGACCAATGCAAATGTGGTTGCAACATATAGTTCCAAAAGAAAAGTAAGGGGGAACCAAATCTGAAAACTGAGTCTCACTAGGAGGCCATGGTGGCAATCAGATGGGGATTTTAGTGAATTTATTAGTGATGGTAATCATGGTGATGACATTGGGAATATAGATGCTCTCTGGGACTAGCTATCATGTGTCATCTATCTCTATCTATCTATCTATCTATCTATCTATCTATCTATCTATCT
>LOEQ01011156.1:36388-49994 GCA_001685075.1 Bramus lutescens
TCTATCTATCTATCTATCTATCTATCTATCTATCTATCATCTATCTGTTTATCACTCATCTCATATTTATATCTATTTATATCTCTAGTATCCATCTATCTACTTGCATATCTAATATGAAAATCTGAGAGTTCCATTTTCCTACATGCTCCCTCTAACCACGCACATCTCATAAGTATTGTACTTTCAGAGAGAGGAGACCCACATTTAAGGAATGGAGTTCAGAATAGAAATGCAGTATCTTAAACAAAAGAATCATTACACCAGCAGCTCTTGACCCATCTGTTGCCAATGCTGAGGTCACAATGCTGAATCTTAACTTAGTTAAGGCAGCTTCCTGGGAGAGCTAAAGCAATGTGGACCAGGTGCCTGCCTTCCTAACTTAATACAGGACTGGAGCTCAGAGAATCCCAGGCAAGAGGTGACTCATAGTCCATTACGTTATCTGCCTGAGATATTAGATTTCTCGGATGAGCCCTGGAAGCTGGAGCTGGATTTCAGTCAACTCGTAGCAGGACTCCAGCAAGTTCCAACCTCTTTGTCATTGAAGAGGAAAATGTATGTGCTTGAAATACCCGGGCTGAGGGACCCTCTTTATTTTATTCTGAAGCGATAGCCTGGCAGCTTGATTTCCATTCTTCTTGAGTTAGAGAGAGGACTGATGTGGCCTGATGCATAGAAAGCAGCTTTGGGGATGACACCAACATGGTGTGACATTTTTGCAGTTAATGTGTTCTGTGACTGAACAAAACCGCCCTGTTGTTGATTCTGTTGTCTCCTTGTTTACCACGTAGAAGTGTCATTTTGTAGGGCTGTGGGAAGGATTAAATGATATAACATATGTTAAGCACCCAAGACAGTGCTCAAGTAGGTTTGCTGGAAATCTGATAGTAATCTGAGAGCTGTTTAATTGTCCCACTAAACCTTAACCTTGACTTCAAATTGTGATTGCCATTTACGAGGAATGTTTCTAAATCAGAGAGAGTGAGAAAGCTACATTTGTATCCCAGAGCAGGTTGGTAGCCTCATCTACACCATGCAGGACTCCCTGTTGTCAGCCAGATACCCCAGAAGTGCAGCTGCAAAGGGAGAGGCTACATGATGAGAGTGGTGCTCTTTGGAAAAGGGGGCTGAAAGAGATGTAGGGAAAGGGCAAGGACTGTGAGATGACTCAGTGTGTAAGGCTTTGCTCCCAGGGCTAAGGAGGAAGAGAGGAACCAGTGTAGCTGGTGAGCCAGCCTCATGTCTGAGTGGGAGTCTTTATCTCAAAAATGAGATACAAGCTCCTGAGGAGTGACAACTGTGATTGGCCTCTGGACTCTACACACATGCCCTACCCACACAAACACCTGCCCTACACAAGGGGACACACACACACACATACACATACACACACACACACAAGAGTACACACATGCAAGAGAAAAGAAGAGAAGAAAAAGGCTGAGCCATGACTCTGGGGGTTCTAGCTACAGAAAACTCCCCCAGGAGAGGGCATGGGACTCTCAGGTGTAAATATCAACAAAGATTTTGTCTTAAACAGGGGTCTAGGATTTTTCACACTCTGCTGCTGGCCAAGGTTTGCATCAAAGGGAGAGGCATACAAAGCTTTTCAGGTGCAAGACTTTCCATTGCGGGGAGACACCATCTTCCAGCCTCTGTGGACTGTGCCCCAATCTGCCCATTGCTTTTCCCATCCTCCTTTGAAACTGTTAAACTAATTTTCTTTTATTGTACTTTCTTTGGTGTGTGTGTGCATGCACGCTTGTGTGTACTTATGTGTGTGTGCATGTACATTTGTGTGTGTACACTTGTGTGTATGTATGTGTGTGTGGTGTGTAAACATAGGCATGCATGCTTGCATCCATGTATATGCACACATGTGAAAGTCAAGGGTCAGCAATTCAGTAGCTTGCTGCCAAAAGACCAGGTCTCTCACTGAGCTTGAAGTGCTCCAATTCATCTAGAATGTCTGTCTGGAAATCCACAGGGCTCCCACTTCATCCCTGTCTGGGACTAAGGCATGTACCTGAGTGCCAGTATGGGTCTTAGAGAATCAATCTCAGGACCTCGTGCCTGTGTGGTTACTTGTCTGTTTCTGTAATAGAAGACTTGATGAAAAAGAGGCTTTGGGGAGAAAGAGTTTATTTGGTTCACAGTTCCACAGGGGATGCAGTCCATCCCGGCAGAGAAGACATGGCGGCAGCAGTATGAGGCTGGCTTGGCAGTCCGGAAGCAGAGTGAGAGTGTTCACATTTCATCTTTGCACAGGAAGCTGGGGGGGGGGATGGGGCTAAGATCCTAAACCTCAAAAGCCCAGACACCCCCTCATCTTATCACCCATGTGGTTCCTCCAGGAAGGCTCCACCTCCTGGAAGACCCATTGTCTTCCTAAGCAGCACCACTAACTGGGACCAAGAGTTCAAATGCATGTCTCTTCAGGGATGTTTCTCATTCAAACCACAGCACATGAAAAGTGCTTTCTCCAATGGAGTCAGTCCTCCCAGCCCCCAGCTTCTTTCCATGAAGCACAAAGGCCACCTGCCACCACTGAAAGTCCTCACAGTACTTTGAAGCAGATCAGTTGACCCTTCCCTTTGTGTCTACCCTCCTCCGAACTCTCAGGTATTCCGTGTTTAGTACTTCATATTCCTGCCATCATGACCTCATGGGAAACATGCGGGAAGATCACTGTTATTTTGGAAAACCAGCTTTGAATACACAAAAACACGTGGGAAGTAAAGAGCGGGCATCCTCCAGGTTTGTTATGCTTACCAGGAGCAAGAAACCATGTGAGCATGCACTTCAGCACCCGGGACAGCGCTGAGCCCAGGCTGGTCTTTGCATATGGAGAGTCTCCTCGCTGTCCCCCAGGTGCCTCTCTTCCGTCCTACTGTAACAGTACATGAGAGCATACTTGAAGATAACCAGCACACATTGCATTACTTCTGTGGAAATGTGAGGACGCATCTGTTCATCCAGATAGAAAGGGCACCAACAGACTGAAGAAAGGGTTCCAGCATGGTGAACCAGTGAGCCTAAGGGGACCTTTAGGGAGCATAGGTGACTCTCGGTGGCATCACACAAGTGCAGTGCCTGCCCACTACAGCATTGGTATTGAGTTGTAAAAGTTGCATCACTGGAGGTCACACTCTGGGTAGCTTTCCACATGCTACATGCTTGAGTATAGCCCTCTCAACACACATACACATGCATACGCAAGTGGCGACGTAGGGCTGGAGGGGAGTGGGTGACTGGAATCTCAGATGAGAGAATAATGACCCCCCCCGTTTTAGAAGGATAAGTTAGTAGCCAAATCTTGTGAAATTCTGATGTGAATGATGACAGCTCCCCTGGTTCAGGATGGCAGTGGTCACATCCATCTTAGAGAAATATAGCCACCTAATAACAAAAAAAAATGTGCCTTTTGTTGAAATATCTTTAACTCCTCTTTGCACACTGGAATGTTACTTGTTTGAATTTTGTAACTCCAGGTGGTTTGCCGCTGGCCCTCCGCCCCTCCCTTCCTCCCTTTCTCCCTCCCTCCTTTTCTCTGTCTCTCCCTCCCTCTCCCTTTCTTCTCTTTCAATGTTTGTTTCTTCCTATATGTATGCATGTGCATGCTCATGTGTGTTCAAGTGCACATATCCCCTTGCTCTGCCTCCTCAGCCCTGAGATTAGAGATGCGCATTGCCATGCCTGACTTTTTATTTGGGTTTTGGGATCAAACCCATGTCCTCTTGCTTACAATACAAAGCATTCCCTCAAGTGAGCCATCTCCCCAGCTGCCAAAGGAATTTTTCATGACTCTTTAAGATACCAGGAATTTAAGAACTATCTCCTGTCCATCATGGAGCAAGGTCCTAACTCTTGCCTGAAGACAGAGGACAGCTTTTCAGGTTTTTGAAAGATCCTGGGGCCTTCCTGATTATCCATAAAACAAATAGACCTCACCTAGGGAATAATACAGAGGCCAGAGGCTACAGCACTATCTGACTTTCAAGAGGGAGGGGCAGCAGTAGGATTAAACAGCAGCAAGAATTTGGAGGGGGTCAACTGACATTTGAGATGAAATTTTCCATTTGTGTGTAGATATAATTCATGGCACCACTTGGCAGATGAAAGGTTTGAAGCACAGAGAGATTGAAACATTCATCCACGATCGTACCCATGTAGCAGACAGACCAGAATTTGAGCCCAGTGCTTTTAAAATGTGGTTTTATATACATTAGTTATACATAACAATGAGTTCCATTCTGACATTTATATACATGCACACAGTGTATGTGATCACTCCCGACGCCATTTCCTTCTCCCTCCCTCTATTGATGTCTGTCCTCTGCCCAACCAGTCCCTCTTCTATTTTCATGTCTTCTTCTTTCTTTCTTCCTTTTTTATGAGTCAATGAACTTCATTGGGGTTACTTACACATGCACAAGTGAGGGCTCATTCGCCAGAGTAGGCACCACTCAGTGTCTGTACCACTGTGAGAAAATCTTTCCTCCTCCCACATCAGTCATTCACTGGATGTGAATCCTCAAGAGGTGTCCAGCAGCATGAGAACCTCTGTCCTGCATGGTAGGGCATTGCCATGCCAGGCTTTTTATAGACCTAGTATGGCTACTCTAAGCTTAAGACTACCAGAGCTGCACTGTGTTTGGGAGACACCATTCCACAGTATTCCAGCCCCTTCTCTGGCCCCATCCTTCCATTCTGATCTTCTTTCCACAATATTTCCCAGGCTTCTAAGAGGGTGATAAGGCATTTGAGTCATTGATAGGCACATTTAAAGAAGTTAATGATGGTGGTGAGGTGAATTCATAGCTTTGCTGGCAAGAAGAAGCCTGGCTAATTGTTTGAACCCTGTGGGTTTCATAAAGTAGAAGGATCAGAAGGAAAGGTGGTGCCAGCCATCTAGTGGGTCCATAATCCCCCACTGTAGCACCACAGCTGAGAAGCTGGTTCAGGTGAGCCCCAAGAGATTCCAGCATGCTTCAGGACAGACATTGGGTACATGTGAATTAGCATGCTATTCGGACAAAGGAAATCTCTGCAATATTACTTAAGCCTGCAGTGGCACCTTTACTGGTATTGTCTATTGATCAGCATCTTTATTGGGGCTATCTATTGATCAATGTCTAGCTTTGTTCTAGATTTCATGGCTGGGGAAGGAATGTGGTACTCACTCTTTCATTTTGTGTTCTGGACAGGGTCTTTCTATGTAGCACAGGCTGAGTTCAATCTTGTGGTCCTCATGCCTCCATCTCCTAGTCTTGGTATAGTATACATGCACTACCATGTCTGTCTCACATGGCATGCTATCACTAAGAGCTACCCAGTTTCTAACACACTGGTCACAAGGTAGATGCTTGCTGCCCTATTGATTGCCTCGTGGCTGTATGAGGTTGTAAGCAAAGAGTATGAAGAGAAGAGGGTGTCTTTTCCAGGTATACAGAACTGCATGCACTAAAGCAAGGATAAAGGAAGATCTGATCTTCCAAACAACGGTACTTCTGCAAAGACTTTCATTTCAGTACCACCAGGAGACATTGGTGCAGGCTCATTCATCAAACCCTTCCTGCTCCTACCACATGCAACAATCCCCTCATCCATATTCTCCCAAGTACAACCCTCCAGCCCAGCAGTTTGTGTCCTTCAAAGCAGCCAACAGGACAAAAACAAATCACTTCTCCCTAGTAAGAGATGTGATCTTCTTGGAGACCGAGCAGCAGGCCCCTGAACTCCAGCGAAGATACCAGAACAGGCAGCAGGAAGACTACAAAGTTAGCATGCTGTTCCTGAGAAAGATCACTACCAGTTCTGAGTTTGCACAGTCTGGGGATCTGAGAGACCAAGGAAAGAGACACCATGCTCTTGGGAGAATCTGACAGTTCTGGGGCCTGTTTGAGAGGAGCATAGGATGCCAGAGAAAAAATGGGGTCCCAATAATTACTACTTTGGGGCCACAGGATCCCTGCCTCCTCTGTTCCTACCAGTCACGAACTTGAGATAAGACTCTTATTGACATCAGGAGAAACTGAAGTACACATTGATTAAGTCTCACATCTCAGCATCTACTAAGCCACACTGATCTTCCTTGTCTCTGCTTATATTCCTCTGAAGCCTGTAGATTGAGACTTCCTCATGCCTGTCCTACCCCCTCCATTGTCATTAATTTAGATAGATTTTAACTATCACTCTTGAGACCACATCAGGATGCAGTTGTCTGATGTCTTTGCCATTGTCCTTTTATAGGCCATCTTGTCCTCTATAGCTAGTCATGTCTATCCAGATCTGGCTATGATGTGTTATAATCTGATGATGAAATGCAAAGTCATCCTGCCTCCTTTCTGTCTCAGTGCCTTTGTTCCAATGAGTGTCAATATGCCTTCACAGGTGTGCTACCAGTATGGTGGTGGGCTACCCACTTCTTATGACCATTACATTTAAACTGAAAACAGTGGAAATGCTCATGGCCTCAGCCACAGCAGCCCAATGCCAAGTGTTTGATTCCCAGGTGTTTGATGTCAAGGTAAGTGTAGATCCTGACTAAGATCAGTACTTCCTATTCTTGATCTGCTGTTTTCCACACACCAGGAGCCCTGCTTTGGTGGGCGGTGTCCTTATCCTCTGTGAGTCTTCTCAGTACATCATATCTTTGTGCTGTGCCTCAGGATTTGCCTCTACTTCCAACCCGCTCCACCAGAGTCCAAATTCTTTGGGCTTTGTCCACATGGGGGAGGTTTCTTTGATTTGTTGTCTCGAAGTGGCATGTCCTGCCTCACTATTATCCTAGTCTTTGCTACTCCCTGTCTTACTTCTAATTCTCCATCTTAGTCATAGGTGTCTATGTGGGGCTCAATGGATGGTGGCAAATGAATCGTTGTTGTTCATTGTATTAGGATATAAACTATAAGTACTGACAAGCACATTATTATTCGCCTGCTGTGTGTTCATTCTAGAAAGCGTACTTACAGTGTTTGTAACACTTACAATAGACCTCTCAAGGAGTACTCCCATTTCATAGATGAATAAGCAGAGACTCAACAACATTCAAAATCCATTTCCACATCTCTAGTTGGCAAATGGCACAACCAGAACGGGAACTAAAGCTCCAATTGCTTCAAGCCTTGTCTTCCCTTTTATACTGCTGAGGAGTGTCTTTGCAGCAACGTTTCTTCCTCTTGTGGTTCGTGCTGGGGTGGAGGGCCTTCATTAATTCTTTCTTCCACTTTCACTCACTCTCTTCCATTCCAAGCCCATAGTCTGGCTTGTCTTTCTACTACACAGAAAGCTTTCACTATCTAGAAAATGCCCTAAGGTGCTGCCTGTTCTTAAACCCGTAGAGATAGTATTTTGGCTGTGGAGAGAGGACTCAAGAGAGAGCACCCCAGTGAACCTGGACCTTGGCCTTCCAGCCTCCATCACAGTGAGGATGATTTCTGTTGTTGAAGCTGCCAGTCTGTGGGACCTTGGTACAACAACCTTAGCAAATTAATGCATCCCCATAGGCATCTTCCAGAGTGTTCCAGATCTCTCCATTGGGAATTCTAGGCCCCCACTGCAATGGTCATTGGGTCCCTAGACTCCTGTTGGAATCCTTTGAGATAATTTACTGCTTGAGGTGTGTATAAGGGTGAATGCTGTATTTGGGGGAAAAGCTCTATAATGGAAAAATATAGGCAAAACCTGCACGTTTGTATGTGTGGTGTACACATGTACATGTGTCATGTGTATGTTTGTATACAGGTATGCATGGGCATGAATACATATGACTGTGGAGGTCAGAAATCAATGTCAGGTGACTTCCCGTGTCTCTGTCATTCTCTACCTTTTTTTCTGAGACAGGATCTCTGACAGAACGTGGAGCTGGTAGATGTAGCTGGGCTGGCTGCCAGCAAGTTCCAGGGGTCTTTCTCTGTCTGCTTTCCCAGTGTTGAGTCACATGTGTGCACTGTGGGCTGCCACACCTGGCCTTTTACATGGATGCCTGGGATACAACACAAGTCCTTGTGCTCGAAAGACAAGCACATCCCAGAGCCATCGCCTCGCCCCAGCCCCCACTCAGCTTTGTTTGGAAGAAGATCCCCAGCGTCAGGATGTATCACAACAGTCTCCTCGCTGCTTTGTACTTCTTCCCGAAATGCTTGTCTTCTCCTCACCCCACTACTAGAGTCTCTTCACCGCCCCACTCTTGCCTTCACTGGAGAACCATGCCTGACTCCCCTTGTCTTCCTGATGCTCACACGCCATCAGAACACACACCCACTGTCTGTGTTTATTTGCAAAAGGAAATAATTATTGGACACACGCACTGGGTATTTATCCTTTTCACTTAGTCCATAAAATGCCTACTCTCATTTAAACAGAAGTAAATGGAAGGTAAGAGGGTAGGAAGGGTGTAGGGAGGGACCCAGCAGGCAAAACTGTTCATCTCAGCAGTCAAAGAAGCCCTCAGGAGTCTCAAGGGACAGGAGTGATACTGCTTGCACGTGCTGGAACCAGTACCCTCTCTCCTTGCTGAAAGAGACTGGTAGAGGCAGCATGCACCTCTAAAGCCAGACATATGTCACCTTTGGGCAAAAGATGAGCTAATAGAATTGAGATGAGTGTAATTGGCAGAAGGTCAGCGAGGGAGCCCTGTGCGTCTGGAGCTTCCTGAAAGGCCTGCCTGTTTCCTGTTCCCTTGTCTGGCGATTAGTATGCAGGTAAGGAGGACCAGCCTCTGCAGAGTAATTGGATCATTCGGAGATTGGCGATGCCTGGTGTATGTACAAAGCCTCAGCAGTGATTAGATCCTGCCCACTCCTCTCAGCAAGCCTTGAAATTCTCCCCACTGTGAAAAACTAATTTTCTGTGGGAATTTATTAAATAAGAAATCTGCAAGCCACTTTACCTTGTAAGTCCAGCTGGCAGAATACAAAGACACCCCTGGACTTTGATGCCCGTTTCCAACAGAGCCTTCTCCATCACTTGGGGACAGGTGTTTAGGAGCAGGCTTTGTTTCAGGATGAATGTGTGTTTCCCAGTGTCCTAAGAGGACAAGAAATCAGTTTCCTCAAAAGCCACCAAGAGAGAAAAATTGAGACAAGCAGAGTGTTGGCTTTCAGGCAATAGATTTGAACCATTGCATGGCCTCTCTTCCACTGGTTAGATTATATTTCCCCAAACCCTAATGTTAATGTCTTAAACCCAGTATCTCAGAAAATGGTTCTTCTCAGATACAGGATCTTTAAAGCAGTAATTAAGGCATAATACTATCCTAAAAAAAGGTCTATTCCAATTTGAGTGGTGTCATTATATTGAGAGACTGGAGCACAGATACACAGGGAAGGGGAGCATGGGGACACACCAGGGACAAACAGTGCCTGCTGCCATAGAGAGTTCTTAAGAGAAACCACCCTACTGACCCCTGATCTTGGACTTCCAGGCTCAGTTATGATGAGAAAGTCATTTCTTTTGTTAAAGTCACTAGTCTGTGAGACCTTGTCACTGCAACTCTGGCGAATAATAACACTTTCCCCAGGCCTCTTCCAAAGCATTCCAGAACTCTCCACTGAGAATCCATCTTTCTCTCTGCTGACACAGCAGAAGGTGTCTTCTGTAGCCACTCATACACTGGTAGATGTAACTTTGCCTTGGGGCATGATTAGCAAACCCCATGACAGGAAGGATACTGACACCAAATACAAGCCTATTTTTGGCCATGGATGGAGGTGGTGGCCATCCACAAGATCTGCTGCTTCTGTGTCTTACCTGGTACCTAGCAGCTAACTTGTGTTGACCTTGAAAGATGAGTTATAGGGTAAATCATGTCCACTTAGTGTTCCCATGTTGAACTGTCCCCAGTGCCTCTCATGTTAACCTCATTTAGAATTAGGGTCATTGAAAATACAATTGGATGAGGTCATACTAGAACAGGGAGGGCCCCTAATCCAATCTGACTGCCTTCCTTGTATAGAGGGAAATTTGTTCAAGATGAACACATGAGGAGAAGTCTGCATGGAATAAAGGCAGGAGTATGGCAAATACTTCTATAAGGAAAGCCATAGATGGCCAACAAAGCGCCAGAGGGTTGGGAGAGGCAGGGGAGAGGCTTCCAACATAGCCCTTCCTACACCTTGGCCTTGTACTCTCAACATCCAGAACTTGTGGGTAATGGGGGTCTGTGTGAACCTGGGATGATGGCTTTACTGGTGGGGCACTTGCAGTGTTCAATTTCCTGGCGCCTGTATAAAAATGGAAAGGTATATGCAGAGACAGCAGATTCCTGGTCTCTCTAGCCACTCAGTATAATCTACTGGGTGAGTTCCAGATCCTAGTGAGACCCTCTCTCAAAAATATGTTGTGCAGCACCTAAAGAATGGTATTCAAGGTTGACCTCTGGCCTCCATGGGAACATACCTACATCTGCACACATGCATGCAGTTATATGTTCACTCATACACATGTACACTATTCCTATTGTATGTTTGTACCCAAGTTTACAGTACTGTGTTCCATCACCCAGCCCTTTTGATACACAGAAATAAACCCCAAGAAGAAGTCAATTGTTAGACATGGCAAAGGAGAATGCTGTACTGGGAGATGGGCTGCCTAAGTCCCCAGTCCTTGTCAGTAGCTCCACACATTTGCACATCTCATACTGTGATAGAGCGCCTTCTATGCCTGGAGTGTGGTTGATGAGCCACACCTTCATCGGGTTGGTGAGATCACTGGAGACTACCTTCACCACTTCTGTGTACCCTTGCCTTTCTCTAGAGATAATCAGACTGACGGGTCAGCTACAGGAGGTGGCTTCACAGGCGACTCACTCACCAAGAGCAGGACCCAGGTTGGGTAAAATCTCACCCCTGAATAAGCTGACAGAGAATCACCATCTCTAGCCACTTGTGTGTTTCCCTAGAAAGCCACTTAAGGTCACTGGCCATTCTCTAGGGGCCGTGGAGCCTTTCTATGTATCAGCTGAGGACGAGTGCAAGGGTCACTGAATGAAAGGGAAGTAGAGTCGGAAGTGTACAGGTTCTTGCTGTTGGTCCTGCAGGTGAAGTTCCAGCTAGCATCAAATAGGAAAGGCACAGTGTCCCATCATCTGTCCACATGCTCCCATGGTTCGCTGTAGCATCCACTAGTACCAACACCATCTCCAGGAGAAAACAGTCTTCATTCAGTGGCCAGCTCAGTCAGTTTTCTCCATCCTGCTGCTGTCAGTAGGGCAAGAGATTACCAGGAAACCCTTGGGCCAGGCTATTAGGCACCTCTTCCAGGCACCCCAAGAGAACAGGTGGAGTGTGAAGAAAGAATCAGGATACCTGGATGCTGGGTAAGAGGGAGAAAGTTGACTTGGTTAAGTCAGGGCCCAGCCATTGAAAGGAAGGGACTTGTCCAGGGTAATTATTTGGGCAGACCAAAAGGATTCGTCTCTCCAATGATACCCTGCCCTTGTTTTTTCCACTGGAGTGCCATCACCCCAGCTTCAAGACATTAGAATCTATCCTTCTGCCTGGGAATGTCTCATTTGGGGGCCCTCTTCATTTCCCTATGTGCAGTAAGGGCTAGAAGTGCTAACTCATGAAATCTCCAGAAATGCAGAAGATGACACCGTGAAAGTACCCAGGTACCTTCTCCACTGTGCAGGGGTCATCCTGACACTGGCTGCCAATGTGCCCCAAAGGGTCAAGCTATAGTTCTATCCTCCAGTTACCATTCCTATTCATGCGAATCATGTCCTCACTCCCTTTGCCGACTTGCGACAATTTCCAGAGTTCAGTCCTTGAAGTTGGGTCTCCGCCTTAGCACCTGGTTTGAGAGAACAAAAGCTGTCATCAGTCAGCTGTGTGAGAGCTAGGGATGTTGGCGGAAGACAGCCCACCTGCAGATGGATCTTCCTAGTCCATCATCTGGATCATTCTATCCCCTGCAGCCTCCATTTAGACTCTGCTGTCTGCTCTCAGCCCTGGAAGAATTCCCTCTGCACTGCATCCAGCTATCCCAGAGGAAGTAGATGGTCACTGCATAATCATGGAAGATTGGCTGCAAGGAAAGGGGGTCCCTGTTGTCATGTATTCCACCACAGTCATGTCTTTAGAAACCTCTGGATGCTGCAATAAGCACAACTTCCCTTGGTCACTGTCCCTGCTTCTCTCTCTTTCCACCAGCTCAGTGCAATGCTGAGTGCATTTTTAGTTCTTCTCCAGGAAGAGGACCTCAGAGCAAAATCGCAAGCTGGAGCATGGAGAGCCCTTGATTTCCCTGCCACTGTACCCTGAACTAGTGCTGAACTCCATCGAGGAATTCTGGGTGAGGGACTGAGGTGTCAATCTGTTTGTGTACTGTAAATATGGTACGACTTACACACTTGGCCTCAGTGTTTTCCTCTACCTGGATAGTGGGCATGGAGAGAATGGCTGGTGTGGTGTTTCAATGAAACAAAGCATGCCTATTTCCAGAAACACTGCTTAGCATAAAGAGAGTGCATGAAAACATCCACAGTCACAAAAATTGATCTCAATCTTTTATTGGACTTAAATCTACCTAGGAGATACACCTCTAGGCATATCTGGGATGATGTTTCCATAGAGGTTTATCTAAGGAAACAAGGCCTGCCTTGAATGTGGGCAGAGCCATGTTATGGACTAGAGTCCCACTCTGTAGAAGGGAAAATGGAGGAAGCCAACTGAGCACCTGCCATCCTCACTCTTGGCTTCCTGATTGTGACTGCAATGTGATCAGCTGCCGTATGCTGCTGCTCATCCTCCCCCCACCCACAGTGCACTGCATCCCATGTACTACAAGTTAAAATGAACCGTTCCTCCCTTACATTGCTTTTTTCCGGGTATTTGATCAGAGCAGCAAAAAAAAAGCAACTAGGAAGGCAGTGGTTTCTTCTATACTCCACTGATGTACACATGTAGAACACACAGCCTCCTAGAGACAGACATCTGTCTGGTAAATAACTTCTCTGTCACCATACACTCCACATCCTTGATATCCCAGCTCCTTCCATCTAACCCCAGATCCCCATGTCACAAATGTGTGGGAAAATGATCCGGGTCACACTGAGTAACTTTCAGGACATAGTCATCTATCTGCTTGTGACCTGTGGGTTCTATAGAATTTAGTGGGTATCTGGCAAGATGTCAGCCGCGACCCAGATAAAAGTATAATTATTTCCTATTTGCTTGCTGGGGTTTTCAAATCAGTGAGGTAATTTAAGCATGACTCTTGGAGGCTTACAAAGAGATGTTATGATTAGTTTTATCTTCTTTGTTAAGGAAAAATAATTACAGTGAAATAATTAGAGGCGGCAGAGTTGACATGAGATTAGGCGAGCTGGCTTGGCAAAGAACATGACGTACTAATGAGGAAAAGAAGGACAAAGGGAAGGGTCCATGGGGGACATGCAGACAGATTGTCCAATTCTGGCCTGGAGATCCAAAAGCAGAAGGGACACTGGACATGTAGCCTAGAGGGATGGCCAGCTTTATAAAGGACTTTACCCACCTGGGAGCAGTTATCTCCCCAATATCAGAATACCCAAGGGCAAGATCAGAGATTAGCATTATAGACTGTGCCATGCTATAGATTAGCATTATAGACTGTGCCA